>CAUYUJ010016899.1:189174-191399 GCA_963575745.1 Prorocentrum cordatum
TGGTGGGGGACGCTTCATGTTCGCTGCGCATGCTCCGAATTTGGAGGCAGAGTGTGTTTTGCATTGTGTTTTTTACAAGGGATGGTGGGGGGCCCCTCATTGGCTCGGGTTGGCTCCCAGTCGCCAGGGGTAGGGGGTGTATATTAATAGGGAACAGGGATAAACTCCTTCCCGAAGGGGAAGAGGGAGGGGTGGAAGAGGAAACGGCGTAGACCACCTGCGCCCAAAGGGCTGGTGGGATTCTACGGGTGCCTCGTCGCATCAAATTGACATATTTTGAATCTGGAGCTTCTCTCCATCCCTATCGAACTCCTTTGGGGTTCCCATTCAAATCCAACTGACATCCTCCGAACATGTGATTGTTGCTCGATTCCAATTTGATCCCTAGTTCATGCAGCTCCAATTGAACTCCTCTGCTCCAGGGGTCTGCTCCATTCAATTTGAACTCTCTCGGAATGATTTGTTAAAATCCGATAGAAGTCCTTTAACCTGGGGCCATGTATATTGAGCTCCGATTAAGCGCCCATTGACAACCAATCTAGATCCTCTGAATCCGGGCTTTGCTCCAATCCTATTGAGTCATACACGGTTCCTTTTTCAATTCCAATGGACACTTTCTTGAGTTAAGGTCTGCGCACATACCTTTGGTTTCAAATCGGAATTTGAAACGCATTTAATCGAATTCTAGACGTTTCGCGTATCCCCAACACTTTCTGCCTCTGCTTTAATCATCTCGCGTTTCCTCTGCCTAATTAGCCTCTGCGTAGCCCGCTTTGACCTGACTCGCCGCCGGCGCGCTCGCGCGCGGTCGCTGACTAAAAAATATCCCCGCCAACCCATCCAGAAATGACGCCCGGGCGAGTAGAGGGCCGCCCTGAGGGGCTTTTCGGCGTCTTGGGTGCCTCGGGGGGGCCTCTTTGGGCCGCTTGGGATCCTCTTGGGGGCCTCCTGGGGGCCTCTTGGGGGCCTGTTGGGGCCATCTTGGGGCACTCTTGGGGCCTCCTGGGCGCTTCTTGGGGCCATCTTGGAGGAGATCGATCAAACAAGAGGGGGGCTTTAATTAGGTTTGCCCCCATCAGGAGGCCAAAATGGGCCAAAACCATGGTAAAATCAATGATTTGGGCTTCCTCGCCGAGGCCGTTTTGGACGCCCTGACACCTCCCCGCCCCCCCGGCCAGGTCCACGGGGAGGGGGTAGGGGGAGGGGTAAACCCCCTCCCGAAGGGGAAGAGGGAGGGGTGGAAGAGGAAGCGCTCTAAACCACCGACGCCCAGGGGGCTGGTGGGTTTCATTTGAACATGGGGTCTGCTACTCCACCACCTCTTTGTCTTTGACAGGGGTTCGTGGTCGTGGCTGTCCTGCTTCTCGTGCTCATCCCTGTCACCAGACATTCCACCCGTGCAACTGAGACGATTCGCAGCACTCACAATCTAACACTACGGCTGCGATTGCTACTTCTGCGCCTTCTTCTGGTGCAACTACTACCGCTGCTGCGACTGCCTCCCGCCACATCCACCACCTCCACCACCACCACCTCAATCGCCTCCTGACCCAGGCAGGGTCGTGGTGATGTTTGGGGAATAGTAATGGTAGTAGTTGAGTGGTTGGGGTGGTGGTGCTATTGCTGGCATCTGGAATGGTACAGTGGTAGAGTAAGCAATCGTATGGCTAATCGTGGTAGTCATGGTTGTACTCGCAGTCGTAGTCGTAAACGTAGTAGTATCCGTAATCGTAATCGTAGTAGTAGTATTATTATTATTAGTAGTAGTAGTAGTAGTAGTAATAGTAGTGGTAGTGGTAGTGGTAGTAGTAGTAGTAGTAGTAGTAGTAGTAGTAGTAGTAGTAGTAGTAGTAGTAGTAGTAGTAGTAGTAGTAGTAGTAGTAGTAGTAGTAGTAGTAGTAGTAGTAGTAGTAGTAGTAGTAGTAGTAGTAGTAGTAGTAGTAGTAGTAGTAGTAGTAGTAGTAGTAGTAGTAGTAGTAGTAGTAGTAGTAGTAGTAGTAGTAGTAGTAGTAGTAGTAGTAGTAGTAGTAGTAGTAGTAGTAGTAGTAGTAGCAAGTAGTAGTAGTAGTAGTAGTAGTAGTAGTAGTAGTAGTCGTAGTAGTAGTAGTAGTAGTAGTAGTAGTAGTAGTAGTAGTAGTAGTAGTAGTAGTGTAGTACGTAGTAGTAGTAGTAGTAGTAGTAGTAGTAGTAGTAGTAGTAGTAGTAGTAGTAGTAGTAGTAGTAGT
>CAUYUJ010016899.1:191499-226499 GCA_963575745.1 Prorocentrum cordatum
GTAGTAGTAGTAGTAGATAGTAGTAGTAGTAGTAGTAGTAGTAGTAGTAGTAGTAGTAGTAGTAGTAGTAGTAGTAGTAGTAGTAGTAGTAGTAGTTGTAGTAGTAGTAGTAGCAGTTGTAGAATTAGTTGTAGCAGTAGCAGGTTTAGTAGTGGTACTAGCAGCAGTATTAGTAGTAATATTAGTTAATAGTAGTAGTAGTAGCAGGGCGTCTTAGTAGTAGTAGTAGTAGTAGTAGTAGTAATAATAGTAGTGGTAGTAGTAGTAGTGTAGTAGTAGTATAGTATAGTGTAGTAAGTAGTAAGTAGTAGTAGTAAGTAGTAGTAAGTAGTAGTAGTAAGTAAGTAGTAGTAGTAGTAGTAGTAGTAGTAGTAGTAGTAGTAGTAGCAGTAGCAGTAGTAGTAGTAGTAGTAGTAGTAGTAGTAGTAGTAGTCGTAGTAGTAGTAGTAGTAGTAGTAGTAGTAGTAGTAGTAGTAGTAGTAGTAGTAGTAGTAGTAGTAGTAGTAGTAGTAGTAGTAGTAGTAGTAGTAGTAGTAGTAGTAGTAGTAGTAGTAGTAGTAGTAGTAGTAGTAGTAGTAGTAGTAGTAGTAGTAGTAGTAGTAGTAGTAGTAGTAGTAGTAGTAGTAGTAGTAGTAGTAGTAGTAGTAGTAGTAGTAGTAGTAGTAGAAGTAGTAGTAGTCGTAGTAGTAGTAGTAGTAGTCGTCGTAGTAGTAGTATATGCAGCAGCATCTGCAGCAACGCTGCAATCGTCTTACCGATGGTATACAAAAGACTCATCTGCGGGGATCCTTGGCCGGGAAATGTGTGTATGTTTCGTTGCGTTTGTGTGTGGGGGGCGACAACAATAATGAAGATGAGTAGAGCAGGAATGAGGAAGGAGGAGGGGGAGGAGGAGGACTTGGCAGAGGATGAGGAGGGGGAAGAAGAGGAGGCACACGCGCATGCGTGTACTCGGTTTGCAAGTCTCGCCGGCTTCACAATCGCCCGCTCCTTTGCTTTTCCATGATTGTCTTTGCGGTACCACGCTCCGACGCACGAGGGGAGCAATATTATTTTCTTGTGGTGATCTTACAACGTGACGGTGTCTGTGCGGTCAGGACCGAGGCGGACCGTGACCTTCTGTAAGGGAGTGCAGCGCGATGAGCTAGCTTTGCGGGTGTGCACGCTCTTTTGGTTACTTTTTTTATCCGTACGGGTTTCGCCCTCTGCCGCCGGCCCCCTCTGTATCAACACGGAATATGCTAAAGCCAGGTTGGGACGCTTGGGCGCCGGCTTGAAGCAATATCGGAACCTCGTCCGAGGACGGGTGGTAATCGCGATTGCATTTGCAAGGGATCGTGGCCTCGGGGCGTGAACCAGGTGCAGTGAGCGAGGGGTCGTCGCATCGGGGACGCGAATTTGGCGTACCATACAGAGGACACCGGCCTCGAGATCGCGATCTCTTGTATGATTGTTAGAGAACGGGTTCTGGCCTCGGTGGCGCGACCTTGGGGCCATTGGTCGGTGGTTTTGGTTTCGGGAGCGCGAGCCGGGTGCAAACACAGAAAGATTCTGGCGCCAGGAACGCGAGCCTGGCGCATTTTGCAAGGGACTGTAGCCTCGAGATCGCGAGCACGGTGTCATTCAAGAGGGATTCTGGCTTTCACAGTGCGAATGCGGAATCATTTTTTCGGGGTTCTGGGCTTGGGAACGCGAGCCTGGTGTACTTTACGATGGATAACTGCCTCGTGTCCCAAACCCACCAGGAAACTGTTCCTTCTCGGTTCCACCCTTCGCGCGGACAGTAGGCAGCAGAAAGTAAAACTATGACACTGGACATTGGGAGCTGGAACTGGAGCAGGTTACAGGAAAGCCTCCGCCGCTCAGCCTGGTGGTCCCACAAGGGGTCCAGCGGACTTTTAGTATCTTACTCAGTGTTCGATGATGGACCCCCTTGTTGAACGCAACCATCCAGCTTTCGCGCCGAAGACCGCTGGAAACCGCCAGAGACCGCCGGAAACCGCCGAAGACCGCCGAAGATCGCCGAAAGCCGCCCAAGACCGCCGAAGACGGCACAGGAGCGATGGATAACAAGGGGTCCAGGGTTAAACGCGTAATCTTTCTCTTTCGCGCTTGCTTTTTCTTTCTCTTATGCGGCCATGATTCTTGTGGCTCAATGGTTCAAGGCGGCGCAGCGCCAGGGATCACTTTGGAATATGGAGTCCCGATGAGCTCTTGGCGTTGTATTCGGCTGCCTGCGGCAACCTCCGTAACCGTCTCAGTGCAGCAGCGCAGCAGGAAGGAGGTCCATCAAAAAAGCCGCTCTAGTTTAGCACCGTGTCTGCATCGGCGCGGGTGTTGAGTGCCCCCTCCGTGTTCGCATCCTCGTGATATTCCTGCTCTTTTCTTCCACCCACTCGGTCCTCCCAGCTGGGCATCGTGGAGGTTTCCTGTGGGATGTTTCGTGGCCTCCTTGGTCGCTCTTGGAAGCTTGTTGAGGCCGTCTGTCTGCTGCAGGCAAGCTTCGGGAGCACGAGACACGATTTCTGGCGTAGTACGAAATCCAGCTGCCAGCATGCTTGGCGGCTCTTCTTTGAGGGGGCACCGGAGGCCGTACTTGCGAGGGCGAACATCATGATAACGACGGTGATGATTATGATAACGATGATGATGCTGGTGCTGCTGATGAGGACGATGATGCTGATGCTGATGCTGCTGATGCTGATGCTGATGCTGATGCTGATGCTGATGCTGCTGATGATGACGATGATGATGACGATGATGATGACGACGATGATGATGACGATGATCATGATGATGATGCTGATGATGATGATGATGACGATGATGACGATGCAGATGCTGATGCTGATGCTGATGCTGATGCTGATGCTGATGCTGATGCTGATGATGGTAATGACGATGATGATGATGATGATGATGATGATGATGATGATGATGATGATGATGATGATGATGATGATGATGATGATGATGATGATGATGATGATGATGATGATGATGATGATGATGATGATGATGATGATGATGATGATGATGATGATGATGATGATGATGATGATGATGATGATGATGATGATGATGATGATGATGATGATGATGATGATGATGATGATGATGATGATGATGATGATGATGATGATGATGATGATGATGATGATGATGATGATGATGCTGATGCTGCTGCTGCTGATGATGATGATGATGATGATGATGATGTTGGTGATGATGATGATGCTGATGATGATGATGATGATGATGATGATAATGCTGATGCTGATGCTGATGCTGCTGATGATGATGATGATGATGATGATGATGATGATGATGATGATGATGATGATGATCCTCTGGCGCAACCTACGGCGAATTCTATGGCGCAACCCTTAGCAGGCGGCTTTATTCTAGTCCGCGGAGTGTGCAACCTATGGCGCAACCTACAGCATTGGGCTTTACTCACGAGAATTTCACGATTCCGCCGGCCCCCGGAGGAGCTGATGTTCGGCGCCTATTTTCGTATGTGTTGTTTTCCACTCCCCGTCGTACTGCTTGCGTGTAGCTGTTGGCTAATTTGTCCTCCTTCCTCGGCGACTGTCGAGGGCTCCTCGGGAGCCTGTTGGAGGCCTCGGGGGCGGCCTCCGGGGGCACATCGGGGGTCTTGGGGGAGGGCTCCTTGAACCTTCGCGAGGGCACGGACTCGGTTTGCTGGAGTCGTCGCCCGTGCTCGGTTCGCCGGGGCTTGCTTTGCCCGGGCTTGGTTCGCCAGGGCTCGCTTCGCCAGGGCTTGATTCGCCCGACTCGATTCGCCCAGGTCTGTTCGCTGGGGGTCGATTCGCTGGGGCGCTGGATTAACGACATGTGCAGTTTCATGTCAAGACGCAAAGGAATGTTCTTCCAGACTGCTATGAGGCACTAGATGCTGTTCACCTGCTGCTGATGAGGTGTGCCACACGAGAGCAGGATTTTTGTCAGGCGCTTTGAGCTGTAGTGGGTGCTTGGGCCCCAACCCGCGGCACGTACAGGGTGCGCAATGCGGGTCGCAGTCGGTTCGCTGGGGCTCGGTTCGCCCGACTCCTTTCGCCGGGGCTCGTTTCGCAAGGTCTCGCTTCGCCAGGGCTCGTTTCGCCTGGGCTCGCTTCGCCAGGCGGGCGGACCCCAACAGGCGGGTCGGGTCGGGTGGGCGGACCCTAACGGGCCAGGTCGGGTGGGCGGGACATCCAACTCCTCCTCTTCCTCCTCCTCCTCCTCCTCCTAAGTATGACGCGTCATCGAGGCAGCACGCGCGAGCCCTATCGGGCAGGTCGCTTCGGGCGGGCGGACCCCGACGGGCGGGCCGGCGGGCGAGCGGCCACCGCCTGGTCGAGGGTTGAGGCCGGGCGAACCTGGCCAGGCGAATCGAGCGGGGCGAACCGAGCCTGGCCGAACCGAGACTCGGGCGAATCGAGCCGGGCGAATCGGGCTGGGCGAGTCGAGCCCTGGGCGAATGGAGCCAGGCGAATCGAGCCGTGCGAATCGAATCGGGGGAATCGAGCACGGCCGAATCGAGCCATGCGAATCCAGCCGGGCGAACGGAGACTCGGGCGAGTCGAACCTATGCCCCTGCGAGTTCCCCCTCGTTGGTCCTCTCTAGGGTTGGGGCCCTCTTGAGGGCCTTTCTGAATTTCTTGGGGCACTCTTGGGCAGTCCTGGGATCCTCTTTGGGGCGTCTTGGGCTGTCATGAGCCAGTCTTGGGGGCCTCGCGGGCCGCCTAAGGCTTGCACGAGCCCGACAGGGCGAGAACGCGCACGTCATTCATCACCGTGTGGACATCAATGTCGTGTGCCTCATGGGGGTCTCTTGGGGGTTCTCTTGGAGCACTCCGTGGGTCTCCTTGGGGATCTCTTGGGTCGTCTTGAGGCCATCCTGGGTGTTCTCGAAGCATTTCTGGCGTGTTGGAGCCTGTTTTGAGCAATCTTATGAGGCATCTTGGGCGGCATCTTGGAGGCAACGGGTGATGGATTTGGAGGCTTCGAGGACCCCACTGGTGCGTTGACGAGTTCGTCCCTTCCTTCCCCTCGGCCCTCCCCCCCACTTAAACAAGATATGGCTCTGGGGGAGGGGGAAAGGGAGAGGAGGACAGCAAAGTGTCCCACACGCCTTTCCCCTCCGGCAAGCGGGGTCGGCGGATTTTGGGCCGTCAAGTGCGCAACGAGTTGCGTAACCAATAGCAGGCAATTTAGTTTTGGGCCGTGGAGTGCGCCACCTATGCCGCAACCAATAGCAGGCCGTAATGCTATTGGGCCGCGGAGTGCGCAACCTATGACGCAGGGAACAGCAGGCTGCTTTATTTTCGGTCGCGGAGTGCGCAACCTAATGTGCAATCCATGGCGCACCCAACGGATGGCGCAGACCATGGCGCAGCCTACTGGGCAACCAGCTCCACCTATTGTCTCAGAGGGCGCCGTCGTATGGCGGCGCAATCCTTTTCTTCGGCGCACCACTCACACGTTTCGCGGCCCCACAGGGAGCTGCACCTACGGCCCCACTGGGCGCCGTCGTCTGGCGACGCCGTCCCCACTTGTGAGAGGGGCGTGCCGAAGTCTTCGGCGCAGTCCTCACAAGTTTGGCGGCCCCATAGGGATGTCCACCTACGGCTCCAGTGGCAGGGTCCGCATGTCTGCGCCGTCCATTCTGGCGCACCCCTCCCAAGGACAGTGGCCCCATAGGAAGCTCCGCCTGCGGTCCTAGTCACAGGGTTCGCATGGCTGCGCTGCCCAGTTCGGTGCACTCCACGGTGATCGTGGCCCCATAGGAAGCTCTACATACGGCCGCAGTGGCAAGATCCGCATGGCAGCGCCGCCCATTCCGGCGCACCCATCAACCCAGAGGGAGGGCTTACATTGCGGCGCCGCCAGTATACTTTTCACGAGGATTGCATCCCATAGGGGGTTCCACCTACGACCTCAATGGGAAAGTTTCTATGCGTACTTCTACCGGTTTCGGCACACCTGTCACCCCGTCACGCGAGGCGCACCTACGGCCTAACTGGGATAGTTTGCATGCGTTTCCCCTACGCACTTCGGCGTACTTTTGAAACGTCTGGTGTCCTTGTCATAAGTGGTTTCTTATACGGCCCAGTGGGAAAGTTTGCATGCGCCCTCCACCAATTTAGGCACATCCCTCATATGGCTCGTGCATGGAGGGGCTTATCAGCAACGTTACACGAAACTGTTCAGAGTTGGGTCCCTCGCCAGGCTCATTTTGTTTTGCTTCGCCTGCGCGGCGCTGGCGACTATTTTTTCCAATCCTCCTGTGTTATTAGGTCCTCGGTTTGAATTCCCAAAGCCCCGCATCATCTCCTTCCTTCTTCCTCCTCCTCCCCTCCTCGTCTTCTTTTTCCCGTTCACCACTACCTGCAAGAAGCGAGTCAGAATCCCCTTTTCGGCGAAGCTGTACAGCTTCTCGCCCCTCAGAACTGATATCATGCCCCCCCGATCCCCTCAGTGCGGGATCCCTCTGAGATCCTTGCAGGTTTCCAACAAGACTCCAACCGGATTCCATTGAGAACCCAAAACAATTTCAAGATGGACCCAGTAAGTTCCCAATGTGATTCCAATCGGATTCCAATCAGATTTCAATAGGGTTCAAAGAGGCTTCTAGTACGACCCCAACCGGATTCCAGAAGAACTTTCGGATTCTCATGAATTTCGAATCCGAATTCAACAGGATTCCAAACGGATTGCAACAGGATTCCAACAGGACTCCCATAGGGGGATCCCACACATTTTCCAGTAGAGGGTTCCAATCGGTTTCCAATCGGATTCCAAGAAACACCCAATCAGATATCAATAGGGTTTCTAACACTATTCTAATACTCTTCTCATCGGATTCCATAAGGATCCTCAATTGCTCTAATGTGATTCCAATCATGTTCTGGTCGGATTCCAAGCAGATCCCGATCGGATTCAAATGATTCCAATTTGATTTCAATCATATTCCATTACATTCAATGTTATTATTTTTCCTGCCCCAACCGCGGCAACTATAGTGTCGGAGTTGCTTTGCTAAACAATTCGATCGGTGCGGGAGAGATGTTTTGGCGTGGTCTACGTCTCAGAGCAGCAGTACCATCTTTTGACAAGAGGTCCCTAGCACAATTTACGAATCTGCAGACTCTCCTCTTTCACTCTTTCTCTCTCTCTCTCTCTTTCTCTCTTGCGCATTCTCTCTCTCTCTCTCTCTCTCTTTTTTTTTTTTTTTTTTTTTTTTTTTTTTTCTCTCTCTCTCTCTCTCTCTCTCTATCTCCCTCCGTTTAATGTTTTGCCAGTATCTCTCCACCCCTCTCTCTTTCAATCCTTTCCGCTTGTTTTCCTTTTGAAGTACCCAGGAGGATCGTCGTCGTCGTCGTCGTCGTCGTCGTCAACGTTGTTATCGTCGACCACGGCGGGCCCACGCAGGATCCCCCCCAGGGAGTTCGCAGCGCGTCGTCGTCGTCGTCGTCGTCGTCGTCGTGGGGGTCGTCGTCGTCGTCGTCGTCGTCGTCGTCGTCGTCGTCGTCGTGGTCGTCGTCGTGGTCGTCGTTGTGGTCGTCGTCGTCGTTGTCGTCGCCGTCGACCATCGCGTGCCCACGCGCCCCTCCTCCCCCCCCGAGGGGCATCCGCAGTGAGTGAGTCGTCGTCGTCGTCGTCGTTGTCGTGGTCGTTGTCGTGGTCGTCGTCGTCGTGGTCACAGATCGATCGAACTTTGACAACGAATGCAGAAATATGAGGGCTAGGAATACAGTCGTGATTGTTTGCGACGTTTGATTTTTCTCTCAACGTTGGATCTCCAGAATCTCAGGGAAAAACGGTGACCATGACCAAGGTGTCGCGGGATCTTGTCCACGCCGATTTTGGTCATGGGCCATGCCAGCCGTCGCCAGTTCATGAAGATGATCCACGAATTGACGATGACCAAGATGGGCGAGGGTCAAGACCGACACCGACATTTCTGCGTGCAGTCTTGGTCTTGGGGTCCGCGTTCTCTTTCCCACCATGGGGGTGTTCGGCTCGGACATCGAACACTCCAGAAGCATGCCATACCACTCACGGCACTCCACCACTTTACATCGTGCAGGAGCGGTGGCGGATTTGCCTTCGGGAGTAGGAGCCATGGAAGACGGCGCTGCGGCAACGACGTGTGCGAGCCTCAAGCCATGCCATTAGGGCGACGGGACCTGTACGCGTCCTCTGTCTCAGGCCTGGCTCCAGGGCCCAGGAGCGGTACGCACGCCCTTCTGGCTCGGCCAGGGAGGCATACACACCGCTTACGCGGGGCCCAGGATGGTCCAGTTCTGGGGCAGTGAATGTGTGCAGATCTCGTTGCCCTAGCCATGGAAGACTCCACTGTGGACCCTCGAGCTGCTCCGCGAAATGCCCCAGGACATCGGCGTCACCCAAACATACTCATGCTATGCGTGCGTCGCTCCCCCAATGGGGCGACGCGCGGCGGGCCTTCTCTGGCCATGCCACTCGGGAAGCGATCTGCTATAAGACTTGTGTACTTTGCGTTCGTGTCAGACGGGCCCCTCCAATATCAGCATATAGTACTAGTATCGAGGGCCGCCACGAGGGCGCAAAGTGTTCCGCGGCTCGCTCGCGATTCGCGCTTCCTCATCCTCATCCTCCTCGTCTTTCTCTTCCTCCCAGGGGGCGGCTCGAGAGCGTGAAGTGCTCGCACTTCGCGCTCCACGAAGCGCGAAGGCCGAAGTCAGCTGCCCTTGAGAGTGTCCTTCCCCAGACATGTGATGTTTTGTTTTTTGAAACGGGGTCCCCGGAGCCGTTTTCATATCGCGAGTCGTCGTTTGACGATCCCGGGGCCCGGCGAGGGCTCCCGGAGGCCGAAAACGGCCAAACCTTTCTCGCTTTTTTTTGTGTCTTTGATTGCTTGATTTTTCTCACACAGCGCGACCATGTCTGCGTCTGCGTCCCAGGGCGGCGTGCGACCAGAGCGGGGACGAGCACTGGGAGAGCATCGACGCCCTCGAGGAGGGCGACGCAGCGCGCCGTCCGTCGAGGACCGCCGCGGTGCCCGCCTCGCGCCCGCCCGCCTGGTCGGGCCGCCGCGCCCCCAGGCCCTCGAGGGGGGCAAAGGCACGCGCGCAGACGCAGCGGGCCGGCGTGGGCCTCGAGCAGGAAGGGGTTGTCCAGGAGGGAAGGAAACCCGCACACAGACACGATGAATCGTGGGCCCCCAGGAAGGTGTGGGGAAGCATGGGAAAAGGGGGGGGGGGAAGACAGAGACCCCGAGCAGGTGGGAACATGCGGGGAGTCCTGATGTTTGTGTGTGTGTGTGTGTGTGTGTGTGTGTGTTTATTTGTGTGTCCCAGGGCCCCTTGAATTGCACTGTGGCGGCGGAAGATCTGCTGTGTAGGCTGTGCGGTGGGCGGCAGCGAGCGGCAACGGGCGGGGGCGTGGCGAATCCTCGACGCACCGGCGTGAGCGGCAGCGGGCAGCAACGGGCCGGAACGGGGCGAATCTTCGACGCATCCACCGAATCTCTTCTGGAAGCAAAACAGGACCCCCTAAGTGCAAGCAGCGTTTGGGTAACACACGTATATCTTCGGAGCTCCGCGCGGAGCCCACCCGGACGGGATCGCGTCGTATAAGAAACGGCGGGAGGTGTGTGGCCGTTTGCGGTCTCCAGGCCTCCCTCGTTGGGCCCTCGTTGGGCAGTCCGCAAGAAGACTCGCAGAGAGAGACTGACCCGGGGGAAGGTTCGTCCTCCTCCTCCTCCTCCTCCTCCTCCTCCTCCTCCTCCTCCTCCTCCTCCCCCTCCTCCCCTCCTCCTCCTCCTCCTCCTCCTCCTCCTCCTCCTCCTCCTCCTCCTCCCCCTCCTCCTTGCAGAGAAAGACTCGCAGAGAAAGACTTCTGCGGACCCCGTGCTGAACAAAATCAGGACATCGCGTGTCTGGGAAGAAACCGGCGCGGAGCTCCGAACATATACGCTTGATTCGGAGGCAGCCATCGGGTCTGAGCTGGAAAAGCCGAGCGAAGATGGGTCAGAAGGCGGAGAATGGACCAAATTTGTCCAAAATCGGTCCCTATAATTACCCTTCCAAGGGTCGAAACTGTCAACTCTTTCGAGCCATGTCCAGCGGTTGCGACAAAGGGCCCCTTTCTCCTCCCTCTCTCCTGGCTGGAACCAGTGTTCGCCCACCTCGGCCCTCAAGCCAGCTCCAACGTTTGACAGTTGTTCTTCCTCTTTCGGCGTCGCCCAAACATACTTATTACTATGTGTGCGCCGTCCGGCCAGGGGCGCCGCCTGCGCTGAGGAATACGATGTTATATGCTTTCAGAGGCGACGACAGGGGCGAATAGCCCAGTGAAGAGCAAAACATGTATCCAGGGGCGCCGATGATCTATGTCTTCGACAAGGCTCCCAGGCGAATACATGTAATGCCCGCCCCTGGGCTATTCGCCCTTATCGTCGCCGCCGATGCTTGGTGGCAGACGGGTAACGATGCACTATCAGATATGTATACTATATGTTTGGTTCTGGCGTGCGCCTCCAAGGGGAGCGCATAGTAATTTCTGGCTATGTGGAACATTCTGGAGGCCTCGCGCGGCGCGCTCCGTCAGATACGGATTGACGTTCGCGCGGCGATGCTCCGACGTGTGTCGGACGTCTGTCCGACATAAGTCCGACGTGTATCCGACGTGACCCGACGTGAGCCCGACGTACATCCGACGTACATTGGCTTTCAACTTGCCGCGCGAGGCCTTCGCACTCGTACTCGTAAGCGTAGCGCTCGTGTGCCCTAACAGCCTCGTGCTCACAATCGCAGTGCTGTGCACGTCCTGTATGCACAGCATGTGAACTGGATTTCCCTCGCGAGCATGCTGCCCGTGTGCCCTTCTGCCTCCCATGCTCAGGCCCGCCGAGGCGCGGCCGGGTGGCCTCGCCCCCGTGGCCCCGTGCCCGGGCCGCAGCGCCCCGCCCCGCGACGGCGTCAACGACGCCCTGGGCCTCCTCCGCGACGCCACCATGGCGGCCCCCGCCGCCGAGGGAGAGGGCCGGGCCGGGCCTGCGGCGGAGATCGGGCAGTGCCAAGAGTCTGCACGAGCAAAAAAGGGGCACGGAAAGAATGCATATTTTGCACAGGACTCGCTCCCCGCGCCGCCGCGGCCCGTGTCCGCTCGAGGCAGGAGGCCGCCTGCCCCACAGCGGCCGCTACTGGTTTGGGACAGCACCTGCTGCTGGGCACCGTGCCCGGTCTTTCCGCACCCACCTCGGGCGCCCCCAAAACAAGGGGGGGGGTCACCGCCTCAGAGGCCCGAGGCTCGGGGCAAGCCGAGCGGCTGGTCTTGGGGCCAGGGTCGGCCTCCCGGGGGGCCCTCGGCGCTGCCCCGGGACGGAGATCCGGCCCCGGGGGCGCGGTCTTGGCCTGCAGGGGTCCCCGCGTATATCGAGCACACTGAAGCGCCGGGTGTCGAGGCCTGCAGTTCCACTGGTCTGAGCGCCCAGGATGCGGACGGAAGTTCTGGGTCCGGCGTCCAGCAGCAGCGCGTGTTCATCTGGAGCAAGATTTGCCGTCCCTCGAGTCCTGCGAGGGCCGCCTGCCAGACAGCACGTTTGAATTCACGTCTGTGCATCAAGACTTGTCCATTTGACTGCACTAGTTGTCCACTTGGACAAGAATCGCTGTCATGACGCCTACATCGATTCATTGCCTGGTGGGCGTCGAAGGACAGTACATCTGATTCGAGACGCTTCGCGTTCACCGCCCGCCCACTCCAGTTCCCGCCAGACGAGGCGAAGACGGCTCCACGATTGCATGAACACATGCAGAAAATCATACAAGACCCCCCGCAGGTGTGTTTTGTCGTTTTTGCCTACGCTCAATTGTTGTTCTCAACCCGTAGCCTGTTGAGGTCAGGCATGCCGTGTGGCTGATCGATCGTAGATTTGCCGCTTGGTCGTCGTCCCGTGATCAGTACTGACGGATCAGTGATGTGGACGTTAGCTCTCTGGGCCCTTGTTTATTTTCCACGCCAGAAATAACCCGAGCACTGCCCAAGATCAACCAGCAACGGCCCGAACGCTGCTTGAAAGGAGCCAAGCAGGGACCCATATGGCTCAGGCGGGCGTTGAACGGCCGAAGCAACAGCACGTCCGTGTTGGGCCGTAACTCCGTCGGAATGCCATTGAACATCGAGCTGGTTTGTGGCGGGTTTGGGCTTTGTTTTGTTGCCCACGCGAAATCCAGGAGGGTCCAATATTGATTTTGTATCGAATCCACAAGCGACGTAGGTGTGGAAGCAGGTGTATTTAAGTACAGCACGACTTGTAGGTCGCAGGTAGACGTCATGTTCTGCTTGGGCGTGAAATTAGGTATGGCGTGCGGCGTCATGTCACTGCATGCCGTGGCACTGGACGCGCTGCCCGAGATGTAGTGGCCTTCGTGCTGAGGCTGTAAGTTCCGAAGCCTCTTGGATGCTGCTCGGCGTTGCGTGAAATGCCTTGTGGAGGCATATGGATACTGTAACGTGTTTGCGTTGGCGCAATCGGTCTGACTCAAGTAGTACCGAAGCGGTATCGTGAACGTCATGTTGTGGATTCTTGCGAGCGTGGTTCCCTGGTGCTAGGGAAGTGTGTCGGATGCGTCATGGCTGAAGTGGCATCGCAGTGGTACCGCTTGAAACATGTCGATCGAATGGGGGTGGGATTGGAAACCGTGGAGGAGCAGGAGGAGGCGGATGATGATGATGATGATGATGATGATGATGATGATGATGATGATGATGATGATGATGATGATGATGATGATGATGATGATGATGATGATGATGATGATGATGATGATGATGATGATGATGATGATGATGATGATGATGATGATGATGATGATGATGATGATGATGGATGATGATGATGATGATGATGATGATGAGGAAGGGCGGAGGAGGAGGAGGAAAAGGAGGAGGATGAGGAGGATGAGGGAATTGGCGGATGATGATGAGGAGGAGGGAGGAGGAGAGGAGGGAGGAGGAGAGGAGGAGCAGGAGGATGAGGAGGCGGAGAAGGAGGAGAGGAGGAGGAGAGGAGGGAGGAGGAGGAGAGGAGGGAGGAGGAGGAGAGGGAGGAGGAGGAGAAGGAGGAGGAGGGGGAGGATGAGGAGGAGGAGGAGGACGGAACGGAGGAGGAGGATGAGGAAGGGAAGGGGGGAGGGGGGGGGGAGGAAGATGAGGAGGACGAGGAGGAGGGGGAAGCGGAGGTGGAGGATGAGGAGGTCGAGGAGCAGGTGCAGCAGGAGGAGCAGGAGGAGGAGACGAGGAGGAGGAGGAAGAGGACGAGGAGGAGGCGGAGGAGGAGGATAAGGAGGAATGGAACTAATACCGAAACTAATAATCACAAGAGTTTTCAACACAGTAGTCAAACTAGAATAATCATGGTAATACCACTAAACTAATAAGAACGACATAAACTACTAATTCGAACAGTACTAACACTACGACGAATACCAGCACCATCGCGACTAAACATAAGAAACCTACTAATCCTACTCGCATGAACCATACCTAGAATAACCACCAAACTTATAGACATGATGATAATGAGTTTACTAATCATACTAATGGTATGAAGACTGATAAGAACACTGCGACAACGACTAAACCAACCTTATGACTATCCATACTACTACTACTACTCCTCCTACTACTACTACTACTGCTGCTGCTGCTGCTGCTGCTGCTGCTGCTGCTGCTACTACTACTACTAATTCTCATAAGAAGAATGGGGGCGTATGAGTAGGAGTAGGAGGAGTTGACAGGAGGAGGAACACGGCGATGAGGCGGATGCTCATCAGGCGGCGGAGCAGGGTGAGCAGGACGAGGCGGAGGATAACGACTATTGCGAACACCAATAAGCAACAACCTAGCACTAATATCACTAATGCTACGCGTACGGCTTACGAGTAATCCGCCAAATGCTAATACAGCATAATGCGAATCATAGTGGTGCTACTATTAAAAAAACAAGTGTGTAGTATTACGAATGATACTATGAAAGCTACGGCGACGACCCCGACACAAACTATTACTAAAACACCACGGATCAGACGGCGAATCACAATACTGACATCAACACCCATGATAATAATTAAGCTAATGCTACTAATCGACATAATGATACTAGCCACGACATAATGTAGATGATGAGGCTGATGATGATGATGATGATGATGATGATGATGATGATGATGATGATGATGATGATGATGATGATGATGATGATGATGATGATGATGATGATGATGATGATGATGATGATGATGATGATGATGAGGAGGAGGAGGAGGAGGAGGAGGAGGAGGATGACGATGTTGAGGAGAAACAGGAACACGAGGAGGACACGGATGATGAGGAGGGGGGAGGGAGAGGCGGGAGGAGGGGGAGGAGGAGGGGGAGGGAGGAGGAGGGAGGGGGGGGAGGGAATGGGGGGAGGGGGAGGAAGGGGGGGGGGGGGGGGAGGGGGGAAGAGGAAGGGAGGCAGGGAGGGAGGGGGGAGGGGGAGGGGGGTAGGGAGGGAGGGGGTAGGGGAGGGAGGGAAGGAGGGAGGGAGGGAGGGAGGAGGAGAGGAGGGGGAGGAGGAGGAGGACGGGAGGAGGAGGAGGAGAGAGGAGAGGAGGAGGAGGAGGAGGAGGAGGAGGAGGAGGAGGAGAGGAGGAGAGGAGGAGAGGAGGAGAGGAGGAGGAGAGGAGGAGGAGGAGGAGGAGGAGGAGAGGAGGAGGAGGAGGAGGAGAGAGGAGGAGGAGGAGAGGAGGAGGAGGAGGAGGAGGAGGAGGAGGAGGAGGAGGAGGGAGGAGGAGGAGGAGGAGAGGAGGAGGAGATGAGGAGGAGGAGGAGGAAGGAGAGAGGAGGAGAGGAGGAGGAGGGGAGTAGGAGGAGGAGGAGGAGGAGGAAGGAGGAGGAGAGGAGCGGAGAGAGAGGAGGAAGGATGAGGATGAGATGATGATGATGATGATGATGATGATGATGATGATGATGATGATGATGATGATGATGAGATGAGGAGGAGAGGAGGAGGAGGAAGGAGGGGAGGAGGAGGAGGAGGAGGAGGAGGAGGAGGAGGAGGAGGAGGGGGGGATGAGGCGGAGGAGGAGGAGGGGGAGGAGGAGGAGGAGGAGGAGGAGGAGGAGGAGGAGGAGGAGGAACAGAGTTGGAATTGGTGTTGGAGTTGGAGTCCCTGGACGTAGTCCTTCCAACAATCACTTAGACCTCTTCTGGGCTTTGCGAATTAATTCAGCTTTACTATAAACTTTGGGCCATTGCCCAAGCTCAATCAAACGAAGATACTCCCTCCTCGTGTCAGTGATGCGGGGGTCACAGGCCTCCTTGAGGCCTCGCAGCTGCTGATCCCTATACATTCCACATGTGGTACAAAACCAAATCTTTAATCCGGCGTGAAACCTCATACGGTGGGAGGGGTCCACGAACCCCCCAGCAATGTGAATGGTGGCCCCCTCAGGAAGTGCACGAAGAGAGCCATCTATAGCGACCAACTTGAAACACGGAGACTTACGCCAAGCCTTGACACGGGCAGCCGACGCGGACCCGCGACACCGCAGACAGCGCCGACCACATTCCGACAAGGCGTGGGCCGCCTCAAACACAGACATATCCTGGCTCGGAGGCGGGGGGGGAGGAGGAGGATCAGCAGCAGCAGGAGCAGGATCCCCGAGCTCCGCGCCTCGGGTGCCGACCTGTCTGGCCGATCGGCTGCAGCAACCTCTCCGCCTCCAGCGCGTCGATGTGCGACCTGAGGATCCTCATGCGGATGAGGTACAACACACGTTCCTTCTCCAAGAACCTGGACCGAATGGAGTCGGGGACGCGCGCCACTGCAGCGCCCTCACCAGCCAGAACATCAGCAGCAGCGTTACCTGCAGCCATTCAGCCAGCGCCCGCTCGACGGAGCACGATATCCTCAGCTTTCAGACGTGAGTTGGTGAACAACACCGTCACATGCTCAGGTCGCCGAGAGGTGCCACGAAACAACAGTCCTATCTTGGCCCACAACTCTGAGTGTTCTCCTGAGGGGAAGAGGTATTTCTGGGACCACCAGCCGTCGTGCACCATCTTATTGTCCGTCACATAGGTCACATACTGTGTAGTGATTCGCAATGCCACCCAAAACATGTACAGCTCTCCTCTGGGTACAGTTTGGACCACACCTGGAAGCGCGCCGAAAAGGTTGACCAGCGAAGTCATGTCCGTCTCACTCTCCATCATCGTCAGGCCGAGCCCAACACGACGGAACCGTTCATCTGCTGAGTCCTGGCCGCCACTAGCATCTCCGAACAACAGCACGGGCTTGTCGCTCTCACCTGGGCCCAGTACTCCGTCGTCGACTCCATCATTGAGGCCTGTGCAGAAGCACGCCTCTTCGTCTGGCGGCTCAGGCACCACCGTCCACGATGCTGGCATGGCCCCTCTGAACCAGTACGCTGGAGCCGACTCGTGCTGGGTCACCGCGGCCATATACAACTCATCAGTCTTAGCATAGATAGGGTGATTCACATTATGATCGCACTCCCATATTCGATGGAAAGGTGACTCATTGCGTTTCCTGCATCTCGGACACAATGCGCAGACTTGGATTTCGCAGAGGCCTCTCCTCGACGGAGCCTCGGCCACGAGCCCCCAGCCACGACCGTGGACAGTAGCTCAGACAGACGGCGCCCACGTGGTAGCTGCTCCAGATGCCTCAAAAGCCGCTGCAGAGAAACCACATCCATACCTTGCCCAAGACCTTTCCCACATAAGTGCTTGTTAGCGGAGGCCCGCAAGAGCCCTTCCGAGGTTTTGTTAAAGTCTTGAAAGAAACAGCTTCGTGTCGTTCAAGGCCGAGACGTCAGAATACCCAGCCTCTGGAAACCTCCATTCCGTCCCGTCAGCCATGACCCAGCACGCCGGCGATATCGGGTCCCAGCCGTGCTCCAGAAGAGCCAGGAAAACTGCCGACATAGGCCCCCTACCCAACCTCGAACGCTGGGCAGGGGGAAGGCCTCTGAAATGCTGGACCATGGAACCCCAGGCCTTGTGCACCCTGCTCCTGATCTCGGGCCTAGCAAACCATTGTTGAAGCCAGAGCTGCAAGGACTGCTGAGGGTACCTGACCCCAGGATCGAGACCAGGAGCTTTGATAGCCAGAGTGGAAGCCAGGCACCGACCACGACCACCCGAAGAGATAGCAGCGGCAAAGCTCCTCCGAAAGGATACAAGACGTTGGCCGAAGGTTCCGTGTAGCTCCTGTCCGTAGTTGCCTGCAGCCTGCGCCCCCATACGCTCGAGCCTCGACGTGATGGTGTGCTGCCTGGAGGCGCGTGCATACCGAACAACACGAGCGTGCGTACGACCATGCTTAGCAACCCTCTTCGTTCGTGTGGCACGCGCCGTCCTCCTACCTCCTCCTTGATCGATGCCAAGATGCGCCCCCTGCAACTGCGGCCCGACAGTGAACCCTTCAACCCGAAGCCGCTGAGCGATCTCCTTGGCGTCTCCGTGGAAAGAACAGATCACGATCGACTTCGGCGACGCATTACAAGTGGCCCCCAAACAAGCCGTGACACCCTCGACGACCGACGTCCTGGAACCTGACATACGCTGCGACAAGTCGTCGATCCATATGCGGTGCCCAGTGCAGGATGCGTGCGGGATATACGTGCCATTGCAAAATGCGTCATACACTTCGCGAGCCGAGTCCCTGATCGGAGGCCCTGAATGATACTGCGATCCACCAGGAATGGAGCACACACTGACCCAACCTGTTCTAGAGTACGAGCTGCCACACATTTAGCCAACTCCAGATATAAAGCGACAGGAGGGTAGCCCATGCGAAGAGCTGCGAACACAAACAGGTCCCACTCGATGCCGTCGTAGAACCCTTTAATGTTTAGCATGCCGTGCCCCGTGGGGAGCTTCATCCAACCTGCTACTTCATCAGCTAAAGTAAAGTGAAACACCTCAACCAAATAACTGTTACCTTTGACAGCAGCGCCCCCCTCCGTTTCAACTAAACCACACCATTCACGAATTTGTTGCTCTCGAATGCCCGACCAAATGCGCCCAATCATGGATATCAGTTCGGTAACCCGGTCTCCTTCCACTTTTTTGGGTAACAACTTTCCTATCGCCAGCTGTGTTTGATGCGGCCATGTGAGAGTAACTTCGAACATATTCATCATCGCGGCGAGCTCGTCGAGGCCGGCCTGGGGTAAGCGTTCGACGTCAAGGGGAGTGAGTCGATCGGCCCCCAAACCAGTCTCGACGCGCGTGCGATGAGCAGCTGCACGGACTTGCTCCCCAGTAATCGGCTCCAGCGGTTCGTCTCGTGCTGCCTCCTTGACTGCTGCGAAAGCCTCTGCCAGCCGAGCTTCCTGGGGCGCACCTGGGTGGCCGATGCGTTCTGACCACCGCGGAGAAGGCTCACAAGGTTCCGACAAAACACTGGTGACGCGTGAGACGGATGGGCTCGAGGAGCACCCGCCGCTCGGCTCTGACGCCCCGGCAAAACATGGCATGGCCTGTGGGGCCTCCGACAAAACGCTGGCGACCGACGATGCGGCAAGGTTCGAGGAACACCTTCCGCTCGGCTCTGACCCCCCAGCAAAACATGGCTTGGCCTGGCTGGCCTCCGACAAAACGTGAGCGACTGACGAGTCGACTGGGTTCGAGGAGCACCCGCCGCTCGGTTCTGACGCCTCGGCAAAACATGGCTCAGCGCCACCACGACGTCCAACTGAAGTCCAGAGCTCCTTCCATTGCTTGCCCTTCCGATCAAGAATATCTTTGGGGTGCACCAAGTCTGCGCTGCCGAGCCAGACCTCCTGTGCAGGAAGAGGTTCTTCACGCATACTCCTGTGCAGCGTTCCCAAAGCCTCTTGAGATGTAATCCACGAGCGAAAATCGTGTAGTGACTCTCTGACCGCCCTTCGCAGAGCACGTTTAGAAAGTCGATCTGCTTGCTGCTGGTAACTGTCCACCACAACGCCTCAGGCAGCCTCCAGATTCAAAAGCAGCCCCGTCCAAACGTTCAAACCTGCATCCTTGTGGCTCAGAAGAATCTTATCAACTCCCTCTGTCCTCTCGGTGGCAAGATGTCTGGCCGCCTGCTGCAGCTGAACCAATTGAGTGCGTCCGTTATCTCTGCCGCGATGCCGCTCAAACTGCGAAAGGACTGAAGCCGCGCGCTTCCACCAGCAGGCGACCTGGTCCCTCAAAGGAGCGGCGCGAGACCTCGTGCTCTGCTTGACTGATTCCTCCACGAATGAACACCCAGTGCCCCGACAAGGGCCTCCAGGTGGGGCGACCTGATGGTGGGCGTAAATGATTTCCTCGACAGTGTTGGCCCACTGAGAATACCATGATCTCACAAAATGGACATGGTCAGGATTGAGCCTAAAAGCTACGGAGGCGAGGAAGTGGGGGGGAGGTGGAGGAGCAAAGTCCCCCAAATGCTGGGGCCTGTGTTGCTCCCACACATCACCAGGAATGTAGAAGCTAGGCTCGACCTTCTCTTCTGGCACTTCCGAGGGTTCAGGCTCAACCTGACGCACCGATTCACGACTTATGGCTGGGGGGGGGGGGGGGCCGCTGCTCCAGACAGATTCGACAGACTGCAAGCTACCTGAACACTGAGGATCTTCTCCCCCCGAATTGACGACGATCGCAGGCGAACAGGCTTTTTCCGCCGGCCTGCAGGGGCCGCCAAAGTTGAGCTCGTTGGCCCACGGATCCTCTTCCTCCTCGTCATACTCGAGGGGAGAGGCCCCCTCGCCAGGGACGTCGGTTTCATCGTCTTGGGAGGGTTCACAGACAAAAACAGAACCAGAAACTTGCGAATTCAAGGCATCGCCAAACAGACTCATATAGTTTTCCGAACGCTTCTCGGCTGCCATGGCGATCTGGGTCGCCTTCTGCTTCTTGGCCGTGGAGGCCTTGGACCCAGGGGTCGCTTTCTGTAAGGGGCGGGGAACTTGGGGCAGACGGCCGGCGCACTCCAAACGACGAGTCAGAAGTTGTTGACCAGAGGCGCGGAGGATGAGAGCGAGGCCTATGCGCGGGCGCCAGGGCGCGTCCAGGACGGGCTCCAGCTTGAAGAGGTAGGGCAGCGACGCCTCGGAGACTACCGCGTAGTCGATGAGGCTGCCTTGCTCGCTCGAGTCGCACGTAACTCGAGCTCCTGGTACAACAACTCTGCCGTGAACTTGCCGAAGAAAACTGCTCTTGGACAGGGCATCTGGTTCCGTATTCCAATCGCCCAGGCAAGCCCACGTCAACTGGAGAGCATTGAGAAGCCCTCCAATCTTGTGCAGTCTTGAAATATTTCGGCCAGCGAAGCCAATAGACGATAAGCAGTATACAATGAGCAACGCCGTTGAGAAGCCCCTGAAGTGGAGCACCGACGCAGTGAACCCATCCAGCGCGTCGCACCCCTCGGACTTGAGCGCCCCCGTCAACTTGGCCTCCGCCAGCGGCTCGACCTGCAAGTGGCCACGTGCAAGAATCCGCTCTCCACCTTCATTCGCACGAGCCTCCTGCTGCTGAGCACCGCGCCCCGAAGGGCGAGCAGCATTAGATATAAGTTTGAGCTTCTTCTGCCTGGCCTTGGTCTCCCAACTGCGCATCTGACTCGCACCGACGTGGGTCTCAGCACAACCTATGATGTCGAACATGGCCGACAGGTCTAGATACTGCGTCCATGCGCGGTCGCCCATGGCCGTGACGTTCGCGATGGAGATCTTCGAGGCGGGCTCTGAATCGGACGAGCACGAATCTAGTGGCAAAACTGGCGCCTGCGCCTCCGTGTCGTTGCCGCTGGGCTGCGGGGCCAGAGGCGCTGGCCGTCAGGCGGTCGCCGCGCCCTCCTGGCCCTTGCCCTTGGCCTTGGCAGCCGCCGCCGCCTCGGCCGCCGCGAACTTGGCCGCCGAGATCTTGGCCGCCTCAGCGCGGAGGGCCTCCTCCTCGGCTGCCGCTGCCTCGGCGTTGGCGTCCGCTGTGGCCTCCGCCGCCGCTGCAGGTGGCGAGCCGCCGCCGCCGCCGCCGTCGGCGCCGGTGGCGCCGCCGCCGCCTGCGGCCGCGGCCGCGCCGCCGCCCTCGGCAGCGCCCGCGGCGCCTGCCCCAGCAGCCCCAGCGTCTGCCTCCTGCTCCTCTGCGTCCTCTGCGGCGACACGACGCCGCTTGGCCGCCAGGCGCTTGGCGATCTCCTCCTTGGACTTCGCGGCCTTGGCGAGCCACTCCTGAACCTCTGCGTTCTTCGCCTGGAAGCCTGCCTGCATCTGCTGCAGGCTAGCGTGAATATGCTTGAGCTCCTGCCTCTCCGACTCCTCGCACTCGAGGCTGCCCAGGTCGTCGAACAGGCTGGCGTCCCATGAGACCGAGAAGGCCTCGGAGGGCTTGGACTCGGGAGGCACCTGGGGCTGCGGCTGCGCCCCCAAGCCCTCCGCGCGCGCGAGCACCTCAGCTGCCCGCTTCTTCGCTACTTCCGCTGCTGCCAAAGCCTCCGCTGCCGCTGCCTCTTTGACCTCGGCTGTGGCCAGCGAAGCTCGTGGGCGACGAACATTGGCAACCGTATGATCATGTTTATGATTACAATCTCGGTAATGTCCTTCAGCACGCTTGTAACTGTCGGCCGCCGATGGAGGCGGCTCAGTAGCAGGGGCCTTCTTCAGGAGCTCGAGCCTCTTCTTCAACAGCCCCTTGAGCTCCTGATCGTCCGTGCCGCGCATGGCCTCCATCAGGTGGTCCGTCACGCTGGTTGCCGTGGTCCAAGGCGCCTTGGGCGGCGCCTGCTCCTCCTCCTTCGGATCGATCTCCCAGACCTCAGCCTCGTCTGCGAACGAAACTCTGCCTGGCGACGGTGACCTGGAGCGTGAACCACCCTTCTTCTTCTTCTTCTTAGGAGTGAACAGCTGCACCTCGCGCTGACACTTGGTGCACCTGCCTTTGGTGCGTTCGAGCACGTCATTCCACTCGCACCTGCCGCACTGACAACGACTCCACAACCTCTGATGACGCTCAAAGAACCCCGACATGGCGAGGTAAGGGCGTGGACTGACACTTTTGCTTTTGTCACAGATGACTGGGTCCGCCGCAGACCGCTGCTCTGTGTGCCTCAAGCGCTCCGAGCAAGCACAAGAGTCGGCACAAACAAAATGCTTGGGCCTAGGTGGCTTGAGAGGAGGAGGAGGAGGAGGAGGAATAATATTAATATACATAATAATAAGCATACTACTAATAATAAGACGAATGGGAAGAATAACACTAATACTCAGAATCAGAATGCTAATATTAATTATGATAATAATAATAAGACACATAATAATACGAATAATAATACTAAGGATAAGAAGACGAATCATATACTAATAAGAGTAGTACTACGAATGATATGACGAACAATAGGACGAATATTGAGAAAAAGAATACTCATACGACGAACAATAAGACGACTGCGACGAAGCAGGCGACGAAAACGAATGCTACTAATACGAATAATAATAATCCGAATGATGATAACAATACTAATCATACTAATAATGATACAAAAAATAATCAAAATACTAATACGAATAAGAACAATACGAATAAGAAGACAACTAATAACAATACGAACACTAATGACGACTAATAAGAAGAATAACATACTAATCATGGTACTAATAGTAATAATAATAAGAATATTAGAAGTAAGATTAATAATACTAATATTAGTAACAATAATAATACGCAGGATAAGAAGAATAATCATAAGAAAAAGAGGAGGAGGAGGAGGAGGAGGAGGAGGAGGAGGATGGAGGGCGGACGAGCAGGAGGAGGACGAGGAGGAGGAGCAGGAGGAGGAACAGCAGGAGGAGGAGGAGGAGGAAGAGGAGGAGGGAGGAGTACCGAAGTGGTATCGGGAACGTCATGTTGTGGATCTCTGCGGGCGTGGGTCCCTGGAACTAGGGAAGTGTGTCGGATGCGTCATGGCTGAAGTGGCATGACATTGGTACTGCTTGAAACATATCGATCGAAGGGGGTGGGATTGGAATATGAGGAAGAGGAGCAGGAGGATGCGGATGATGATGATGATGATGATGATGATGATGATGAGGAGGAGGAGGAGGAGGAGGAGGAGGACACGGAGGATGAGGAAAATGAGGAGGAGAAGGATGACGAGGAGGAGGAGGGGGGAGGGGGCGGAGGAGGAGGAGGAGGAGGAGGAGGAGGAGAGGAGGATGAGGAGGAGGAGTAGAGGAGGAGGAGAGAGGAGGAGGAGGAGGAGGAGGAGAAGGAGGAGGAGGAAAAGGAGGAGGTGGAGAAGGAGGAGGAGGCGGATGAGGAGGAGAGGAGGAGGACGGAAAGGAGGAGGAGGAGGAGAGGAGGAGGAGGAGGAGGAGGTGGAGGTGGAGGAGGAGGAGGAAGGGACGGGGGGGAAGGGGGGAATGGGGTAGGGGGCGAGGAGGAGGAGGTGGAGGAGAGGAGGAGGAGGAGGAGGAGAAAAGGAGGAGAGGAGGAAAATGAGGAGGGAGGGCGGATGAGGAGGACGAGGACGAGGAGGAGGAGGAGGAGAAGAAGAGGAGGAGGAAGAAGGAGGAGAGGAGGAGGAGGAGGAGGAGGAGGAGGAGGAGGAGGAGGAGGAGGAGGAGGAGGAGGAGGAGGAGGAGGAGAGGAAGGAATGTAATAGGGTTGGCGCAGGGAACGACGACGACGGCGACGATGGCGACGACGACGACGACGATGATGACGACGACGATAACGTGGACGACGACACAGGTAGACCAGGCGTGAACCGTAACAGTCTGCGTCCGCGAGCCTCTGGGATGCCTCTTGGGTGCTTCTTGATTATGTAGGCTTCAAGCGGTACCATTCGGGCACCCCTGAAGTCACTCGGGCCCTCTGGGGATCGTGTCGGGGCCTCTTCTGGGCCTGTCGGGAGCGTCCTCGGGCTTCTTGGGGGCCTCTTGGGGTTTCTTGGGGCTCTTTGGGCCTCCTGTGGGGCCTCTTGGGACGGAGAGCTCGACAAGTTTGTTCGAGTTCCTCCTGTTGGGCCCCTCATGGGCCGCCTGTGGGCTCTCTTGGGCAATATTGGGGCCTTTTTGGCGGCCTCTTGGGGCGTCTTGGGGCGATCTTGGAGCCTTCTTGGGCCGTCTTGGAGCCCTTTTGGGCCGACTTGGGGCCCACTTGGGTCGTATTGGAGCCCTCTTGGCGGCCTCTTGGGCCGCCCCGTCCGTCTTCGGATAAAACCGGGCCGATTCTAGGCTGTTTTGGGTCCGTTTGGGGGCCCAGGTGGGGCTCCGAATCTTCCAAAATGGACCCCAGAGCGCGCCCCAAACCAGCGTCCAAATTTGAAAGATGAGAAATACCCCAGACGAGCCCGACAGGCAGATGTAAGAAGCGTCGGGTTCACCCCCGGGGAAACGAAAACCGTGCACAAAACAATCGTAATTGCGATATTTTTTGACATTGCATCTTTTCGGCGAAAGCGGGCCGCAAAGGCGCTCTCGAGGGCCCCGGGGGCAGAATCTGGAGGCCAGGAAGGGGCCCCGACGGGGCTGAAACGGCGCCAAAACGCGGCCTGGAGGCTCCCTCATAGCGATGTGAAAATCGAGCTCGTTTTGGACACCGACTTGGAGGCGTCTTGGGGATCGAAGAGGGGCTTGGGCGCAGCTGGGCGGCGGAACGGCGGAGGCCTCCGGGGGGGGACCCAGGGGGGTATTAAAGCGTTGCAGGGAGCTCTCGCAGTTGAATCTCACACGCCCCTCGGCCCCGTGGGCGGGCGGATGCGAGAGGATTGCGCCATTCCGCGGACCCCCATACCAGTAGCAGCGAGTTCGTCAGAAGCCGTGTCGCCGTGCCTGGCCTGTGGGTCGGGGGCCCCTGGGATGCATACGTGGGTCTCCCAGGAGGCTTCTCAGGGGCCTCTTGGAGGGCTCCTGGGGGCATCTGATTGGTTTTGGGGTCCTCTCGGGGGCCTCTTGGGGGCCGCTTGGGTGGATAGGGTCCGAGCTTCTGGAAAACCATTTTCGCAAGTGCGGAAATGTTTTTTTTGGGGCCCCCAAGTGGATGAGGGATCCCCCAAAAATGATTGGGGGGTGAGGGCGGAGGAGACCCCCAACTATTTTTGGGGCCCTCGAGGCGGCGCAACGAGGACCATACGATGCCCCATGGGCCACATGAGCCCAATGAACCTCGTGAGTCGGTGCTTCCTTTCTCCCCCCATCCTCCTTATCATCATGCTTCGCCATTCTCCTCCTCCTCCTCCTCCCCCGAATGCTCCCCTTTCTCCTCCTCGTCTTCATTATCATCACCACCATCATCATATTCGTAATTATCGGGCCACAGGCATGGCCAAACTCAAGCGGCGCCCCGCGTCCGCCGCATCCAGCGGCGGGGGGCGGAGGGGGCGGAAGCCCTAAAGCCCCATAGGGCCAACGGCGGCGGGCGGAAGGGGCATAAGCCCTAAAGCCCGAAAAGGCCAGCGGCGGGGAGCGGAGGGGGCGGAAGCCCTAAAGCCCCATAGGGCCAGCGGCGGGGCGCTGAGGGGGCGGAAGCCCTAAAGCACCATGGGGCCAGCGGCGGGGGGCAGAGGGGGCGGAAACCCTGGAGTGCCCCATGGGGTCAACGGCGGAGGCGGCGAGGGCGGAAGCCCTAAAGCCCCATAGGGTCAGCGGCGGGCGGCAGGGGGGCGGCGGGGGCAGAAGCCCTAAAGCCCCGCGGCGGGGGGCGGAATGCCTCCGGCCCAAAGGGTCGTTTGGTCTCCCAAGACGCCTTGGGCGAAGGCGTCTTGGAGATCTTATGGGGGACTGCGGGGATCTTTCAGGCGAAGGAAGGCACGCGTTTCGAGTCGGATACCCCTTGGGCCTGGTTATCCGTGCGATGCTTGGTGCTGAGGGCTCCTTACTACATCCATCCATCCATCCATCCGTCCATCCATCCATCCATCCATCCATCCATCCATCAATCTATCCATGCATGCATGCATGCATGCATACATACATGCATACAGACATACAAACACACACGTACATACACACATGCATGCATACATATATACAGCCACAACTATATACATGCATACTTACCTGCATACCAGCACACATTGATGCTTTCATACAACCATGCATACACACACGTACATACATGCATGTATGCATACAACCATACACACACACCATGCATTCATACCCACATAGCCACACATACGCGCGCACACACATGCATACAACATACATACATACGTACACACATACGTAAACACATACGTACATACATACATCCATACAAACATACATACACACATACATGCACACCTACATACATATATACATACACACATACATACATACATACATACATCCATCCATCCATCCATCCATCCATCCATCCATCCATGCATATACATTTCATCTATCTATATGTATGTAAGACGCGCACGCACGTGCATACACAGTCATACTTACCTTCCCACCTACAAGCACACACAAATGCATGCATACATGCATACACACCATGCACACATACATAACACCATACACATATACTTACACACACCCATCCATACACACATACATACATACGTTCGTACGCACACACACATACATACATTATACACACAGACACACATGCATCCATCCATCCATCCATACATACATACATACATACACACACACACACTTACATACATACATACATACATGCACACACACATACGTACGTACGTGCGTACACACATGCATACACGCATACATACAAACATACATATATACACATACATGCATACATCCACACACATACACATACATACACATACACACATACATACACACATACACACATACATACATACATCCATACATACTTACATACATACATCCATACACACATACATACATACATACATACATACATACATACATACATACATACATACATACATACATACATACGTACGTACGTACGTACGTACGTACAACCATACATACATATATACATACATGCACGCACGCATGCATGCATGCATGCATACATACGTATATACACACATACACACATACATGCATGCACACAACCATGCACACATACATGCACACATACATACATACGTGAATACATACATACACACATTCATTCATTCATTCATTCATTCATTCATTCATTCATACATACATACATACATACATACATACATACATACATGTATTCATTCATTCATTCATGCATACATGCATTCATTCATTCATTCATTCATTCATTCATATGTATATACGAGGCCTCATGGGGCCTCAGTGGGGCCTGATGGGCTCATGAGCTCATGGGTCAGGGGTCATTGGGGCCTTTTGGGGCCTTTTGGGGCGTCAGTGGGGCTTCATGGGGCCTCATGGGGGCCTCTTGCTCGTGTGGGCCTCTTGGGGTCTCACGGGCATGGGCACGGCGGCCTCTTGCTTCTTGGGGCCTCATGGGAGCAAGCGTTTTTGCCAATGACCTCGCGGTCTCACCCGCCGCCGTCTCCACCGCGGTGACCAAGAGCGCACCCGCCCCCCCCGCCCCTGCCTCGGCGTCGTGCAGGGCCGGGGCCTCGTGCAGGGCTGGGGCCAGCAGCATGGCCTGGAGGTGGGGCCCCTGACAACAGCAACGCCACAAGCGGGTGGGGGGTAACGCATGCGGGCTGTAGCATTGGGGCCGTCTGTGGAGCACCCTATGAGGCCACGAAGCGTTGTACTGGTTGGGGGGGTGACGCATGGGGGGGGTAGTGCTGGGATCTTCGGTGGAGTTCTCTATGGGGCCACGAAGCGCTGCACTGGGTGGAGGGGACGCGTGCGGGCGGTAGCACTCGGACCTTCGGTGGAGGACGCATGCGGGCGGTAGCCTTTGGGCCGTCGGTGGAGCTCCCTATGGGACCACGAAACGCTGTACTGGGTCTAGCGGAGGCATGCGGGCGATATTACTGGGACCTTCGGTGAAGCTCCCTGTGGGGCAGCGAAACGCTGTACTGGTTGTGGCTGACGCATGCGGGCGGTAACACTGGGACTTTCGGTGGGGCTCCCTATGGGGTGGATCTCCCTATGGGCCAACGAAGCGCTGCACTGGGTGTGGCGGACGCATGCGGGCGGTTGCACTGGGACTTTCGGTGGAACTCCACGAAACGCTGTACTCGGTGCGGCGGACGCATGCGGGCGGTATTACTGGGACTTTCGGTGGAACTCCACGAAACGCTGTACTCGGTGCGGCGGACGCATGCGGGCGGTATTACTGGGACCTTCGGTGGAGCTCCCTGTGGGGCCACGAAGCGCGTGAAGGGTGTGCAGAAATGTTGGCCATGCGGATAGCAGAGGCACGGACGGGAGCAGGGGGGAGGGAGGGGGAGGATGACGGAGTGAACGCGGGGCGCTGTCTCTTCAAAACGAGGGCCCAGCACCACAAGATGGTTGGAAACAACTCGACGATAAAGGCCGCATTACTTTTCCGGGGCATCATCATCAGCATCATTTTCGTCATCATCATCACAACCATCATAGGCATCACCATTATCATCATCAGCATCAGCATCTTCACCACTACCAGCACCACCATCAGCATCAGCATATCATTATCAATATCACCATCACCACCCCCATCGTCACCATCGCCACCGTCACCACCATCACCATCACCATCACCATCACCATCGCAAGTACCATCACCATCACCATCACCGATTTCGTCACCATCACCATCGTCACCATCGTCACCATCGTTACCATCGTCACCATCGTCACCATCAGCATCACCATCAGCATCACCATCAGCATCACCATCAGCATCACCATCAGCATGAGTATCAGCATCAGCATCAGCATCAACATCAATATCAACATTACTATCGACAGCATCAGCATCGGCACCAGCAGCAGCATCAGCACCAGCCTCAGCACCGCCATCTGCATCAGCAGGGCCCCCTTTGGCACTGCCTCAGGAGAGCGGCCCGTGCCTCCGCGGCCGGCGCGCCAGCCAGACGCTGGGAAGCCCGCTGCTGGAGGACCCGCCGCCAGAGTGGGTCCCCGCCGCGCGCCCGCCCGCCTGGCCGGACCTCGGAGGAGGAAAAGGGTGCCGACGCCGCCCCGGGGTTACCGTAGCCCCTTCGATCGTGCCGATCCCGCACGCCCCTGGACAGGTCATACGTCTCCTGCAGGTCGCGTCGAAGAGTCGTCCGGGGGACTTCCCTGGGGGCAGTCTTGCATCCAGGGCCCGTTCCGTTTCTGACGGTCTCGGGGCCCGAACAGGGCCCCTGGAGTCCAGAAGCGAGAAGACCGAAGGCGAGGAAAGCAAGCAACTCGACGATCAAAGCTGCATCATTTTCCAGGGCAGGTCAGGACCCATACGTACGGCGCTCAATGTTTTCGATGTGTGGACCCCCAGAGGTCGGGACAACCTGTCCAGGATCGGTCTTTCATCCCGAGTAGTTTTTTGGCGGTCCTGGAGCCGTGGAGGGACCCCGGAGGGCGAAGATAGCAAAAGAAACGGACGCTCTCATTACTTCGGAGCCTCGTGTTTCTGGGTACATCCCGTTCTGGGGGGTAAATCGATCAGCGGGGCCAATGCCACTGCCAGCGTGGATGGAGGAGGAGGAGGAGGAGGAGGAGGAGGAGGAGGAGGAGGAGGAGGAGGAGGAGGAGGAGGAGGAGGAGGAGGAGGAGGAGGAGCGAGGAGAAGCGAGGTCTCCTCAGGACACTCCCGCCGGGGGGCCGGCGGCAGCGGAGGGCTGCCCGGTTCTGCACGGCGGTCGCGCGGGCCAGGGTAGCCCGCTGCTCGAGGACGGGGGCCAGGAATAGCGGCGTTGGAGCCGGCTGTGGGTCTGAGGTGGCCCAGTGTTGGTTCCGGCCAGCAGGAAGGGGTGGGCGAGGTTCGAGGTTCTGGGGTGGAGAACGTTTTTTGGGGCTTTTTTCGGTCTCCACAGACAGTGTTTTCGGCCTCCATGGACCGTTCATTTCAAGCACGCAACGTTCTGCTGAGTTTTTGGAGGGGGAATCCATCGGGCCCCGGGACCGTGACAAACGGATCCGAGGTGAACAAGTACGCTGGGTGGGTTTGGGGACCGATTTTGGCTTCACCCCCTCTCCTGACAGACTCACTGGGTCCCAACCAGTTAGGACCACCTGGCCGCCTCCACTGCTCGCTCTCGACGACCGACGCTCGATCCTTGCCCCTGCATCGAAGGCGACCAGATGTTCCAAGTTGCTCGTGTCCCCGTCAGCTTGGTATCCGATCGACGCCGCGTTGGCGACGATGAAGAGTGGGACGGCCAATTCGAAGGCAACACTGTGGAAGTACCTCGCCGCGGCGGCACCCACGCGGCTGCGCTTGTGGTGCGAGTGGTCGCAGCATAAGCATGAAGTTTCCAAGCTCCGCGCTGTTTTTTGTTTGTTTGTTTGTTTTTTATTTGCGTTGAGGCCCCCTGGCGGCGCCTCAAAGTCGCCGCCCCTGGCGCGCTCTGCGCGCCAGTGTGCGCCAGACTGGCTGGGGGTGGGTTGCGTTCGGCCCTCTTCCGTGAGCGCTGGTCCTTCCTTACTTTTCCTCCTCGTCCTCCTTCTCCTTCTCCTCCTCCTCCTCCTCTCCCTCTTCCTCATCATTTTCATCATCGTGTTCCTCTTCATTCTCTTCGCCCCTCTCCTGGCCATCTCTGGAGATTAACGTAACATTTTTCCGCGAAAGGGACTCCAGCCCCGTGGCAACTTGAACATGCGGCGGGAAGTACTCAGCGTGGTTTCTTAAACCATCCGGGTATGCTCCAGCGCCCTGCTTTACAAGCGGCATCGCGGTGGTTCTCTATCGGAGACGCCTACGGCGAATCACTACCGCCCCCTGCCTTTGTGGAAGCGTCTGTGTGGCCGAACGTTGTGCGAGAGCTATCGGACCATGTCTTCCCGCAGCTGTCGTTGAAACCTATCGTAGAACACGTTAGGAAGGGGATCATGAGGATAATGATGACCAGAGATTAGGAGGAGGAGCAGGAGGAGGAGGATGAGGGGGAGGAAGAGGAGGAGGAGATGCAGGAGGAGGACGACTCTTGAGCTCCAAGACGGCCCGAGACGAGCCCCGGAGGGCCCCGCAAGATTCCCCAGATAATCTCAAGAAGGCCACAGGAGGCCACAGGAGGTCCCCCAGTGGCGCTGAATCCCCTCCCCTGGCGGCGCCTCCGGCGCCGCCCCTTGCGCGCCCCGCGCGCCAGGGGAGGGGGTCCCAGCGCTTATCTAAGAAGCCTGCGCGGACCTTCGAACGCTTGTGCCCGTGCCCACATCTGAGCGGCGGAGCACACGGGGGCCGACTGCGCGGGCATTCGCGCGTAAGCTTCCCGCGCAAGGTCGCGCATGCGGGCCCTCTTATCCTCCCGGTGTGCCACGCTGGCGGCCCGGGTAAGCCGCGGCCTAAGGTTGCTGTGTCCTCTCGCGTAAGACTTGGAGGCGGCCGGGGGTCTGAATTGGACGGCCCCCCCGAAAATCCGTCAGGAAAAAGGCTGTGAGGGCAAATCTGCTATAAATCCGTCCTGGGACCCCTCCCAGGGTCCATCTAGTTTAGCTTTTCACTGCAGATCCGTTTTTCAGTCCTGGGGCCCGACAGCGGCCTCCCCGGAGGCCGACGGAAGCAACAGCTTGTCCGAACCCAGATTTTCGAGCCTGCCCGCCCTTCCTGCTGGCCGGAGCCAGTGCCGGGCCACCTCGGACCCCCAGCCGGCTCCAGCGCGAGGCCCGCCGCTGCCTTCTCGTTGCTCCTCTTAGGAGACCACATGCGAACCCTGCCCCTACCCCCCGCGATTTCTGAGGGGGAGGGTTCGCATGTGGCCCCCTACCTCTTGCTCCCCCGGAGGAGTGGCGCACGGGGCCCTGCCACGAGACCCTGAAGGTGCCGCGGAGGCTCCTGTTCTCCACCCCCGAGCGGGACCCGTGCGAGCCCCCCGCGCCCGAGGTCGGAGGGCACCAGCCGCACGCGCACGGGAGGTTGGCGTCGTGTCGACCAGCGGCGACCCTGCCGCCGGCGTTTCGACGTTGAACGCCGCCGGCGACCTAGATGCGGGCAATATTTATATCCATATCCAGTGCGTCTTGGACTTTCTTGGAAGGGGCGCCGCAAGGCCGATGCGCACTGGATATGGATTAAAAATTAGCCTTTTGGAGGCAGATTATAATCCATATCCAGTGCGCCTCATGTTTCTTGGGAAGAGTGTCCGAGACTCCAAGACGCACTGGATGTGGATAAAGACATTGCCCGCACTAGAAGCAACCGGTCGATGTTGAACGATCTGACGTTTTGGACATCGGTCGGTCGTTCAAGGTTGAACGATCCCCGCGGCGTCAGGAACCAACGTCGAAGTCGGCATTACACGAGCCTGCCGTGCACCGATCCTGGCCAGGTCGATCCTGGCTCAGGATCAGTGCATATGCCTTCCTGTCCAAACCAGGAGGGCGTATGCACCGATGCTGGGCCCAGGACGCAGACATACGGCCGCATCCAATTTTTCGATGTGTGGGCCCTTGGAGGTCTGGACACGATCCCCAGGGCCAGTTTCTCGTCCTGAATCGTTTTTCGAGGCGCGGCGAGGGCCCCCGGAGGCCACAAACGGACCCAAACACCCCGCCGCTCCAAATGTGTCGGAGCCTCGGATTTCCTGCTTCCTGCCCAAGCCAGGAGGGCGTATGCTGCGATCCTGGACCCAGGACGAGCCTGGCCAGGATCGGTGTACGGTAATTAGGTCTGCGCCGCGTTGACGCTGCGGCGACGCCAGCGTGGGCATGCCAGGTTGAACGCCGCCACAGTGGCCCAGAACCGGCCGAAGGCGTCAGAAACCAACGCCCGCGACATCGTGACGCGAACCAGCCGTGGGTGTGTAGCTGGCCGTCCTCCCGCGAGGGCACCTCTAGCCCGCGCCCGGTCGCCCGCCCGGCCTGCTCGCCCGCGGAGCGGCGGAGCTCGGTGCGTTGGCCCTCGAGGCTGGCGGAGTCCCAGGAGCAGGGGCAACGTTATGGGGGATGGGCTCCTCCTCTCTCTTTCTCTCTCCTCCTCCTTCTCCTCCTTCTCCTCCTCTTCCTCCGCCTCTCCTCTGGGCCAGGGGCAACGGCCCTCGCGGCTGGCGGAGTCCCAGGATCAGGGGCAACATTAGGGGGGCATAGGCTCAGGGAGGGGGGGGACTTCTCGGAGTCAAGGTCTGAGGCTTTCGTGTGTTTTCGCCAGTTCTGTGCAGTTTTTCAGCCTCGGCATTCCCTCCAGCAGCTGCGCCTCGCCGAGGGCGTTCCGGGAATGCCCGGATCATCCCGATCGGCCGCCCCAGAGCCGAGCGATGCCACGAGAGTCACCCGAGGCAGCGTTTTTGGGGGGATAACGGACGGGCTCGGGGGGGATGCCTCGACCCCGATCGCGCATGGACTCCAGATGCGGACCCGATAGCCCCGCCCCGCCCGCCCAGGAGTTTGCTGATCCGCCATCGGGGGCCCATCGCCGATCCATCTGCGATGTGTCGCCGATTCCAGGTCGATGTTCCCCCCCCCCCCCCACCCTTCCCGTACTCCCGTCCTGTTCCCCCTCTTCGTGTTCCGGGCCGATGCCGGGCACTGCCTTCTCGCTGCTCCCCACAGGAGCCGGCCGAGGCGCCGCACGCGCCCGGCAGCGTCGCGGGCATGCTGGCGCGCGTGATCGAGACACAGGCCGAGGGAGAAAAGAGCGGCAAGAGCTCAGACGTGCCCGCGCTGTGGCAAGAAGCAGGACGGGGGTTCTTTGTCTGCTTTTCGACCCTCGGGGGCCCTCGTGGGGCCCCTGGACAGTGAAAAACACATCGGGGGAAAGATCCAGCCCTGCGGGAAGGGTCCCGTCGGAACTTCGGGGGCAGCGTACTGGCAGAGGAGGGGCATATGGACCGCCGCCACCGAGGCCAGGGAATTGGGCCCCCTGCCGGTAGGTTTTCTCGGTGACGGTGGGACGGTGGCTCATGTCTCTTCCCCGAGTATTGTCAGGCGTTCGCAAACATGGATTCAGGGGGCGTGGATTAGCGACGGGTCCCGTTTCCATGGACAGACAGACAGACAGACAGACAGAGGCCCGGTCAAACCACATGGGTTGGCCCGTAGACGGGCGAGGCTCCAGCACAGTGGCCTAAGCGCACACGTGCGTAAACGGAGAGCAAACGTTGTGCCTCCGAGGGGGGAGGGGGGAGGAAAGAAAAGAACGGGGGCGGTCCTCACTCGTGAATGCAATACTCGACGAATGCGTCCTCGTCACCATCGTGTATACTGTCATACCAGCGAGATACATTATGCAAGACATCGCGGGCGAATCCTTGGAGGCGGTCGTCCCATCTCGTCGGAGGGCGCCCGCGCGCCCTCGTAGCCCCATGCGTGTAGCCACAGTATGGAACCCGTTTCCATGGGTAGTCGCGAATTTCTGCCGCCGAGCGAGACGGCACCGGCCGCAGTCTGTGGAGGGCACTTCCCCCGATCCATGGGTGAGGCGACCGCGCGCCAAGTCCATGGATCGCTAGTCCATGTCTGCGCGCCCCCGGTATTGAGCAAATCAGGCCATCGCATGTCTGGGTATGAGCATCGGCGTTTGACCCCCCTACCTGGCGCGCGGAGCGCACCAGGGGCGCCGCAGGGGGGGGGGGAGGGGCCCAGCGCAGAAGAAATCTGCGTTGGCCACCGGCGGCGGGCAGTCCGCGCTGGGGCCCCCTCCCGGCTGCGCGCTCCGCGCGCCAGGCAGGGGCGGTGCAGCGCCAATCCGAGAAGTTCTTGCGCGGATGTCCAAGAGTTTCTGCTTGTGCTGTTTTCTCTTCCCCCAGCAGGAGCGGCAGGAGGCCATGCTCCAGAACCAGTCGAGGCTCGGCATCGCTTCACCGATCCCCGTACCCACTGCGCCATGGCATTCCAGCCCCGCAAGCCCACCCCCAAGGCGGGGATGGGCCCTGGGGGGTGACGGTCAGTGTTGCCAACTCAGACATCCAGCGCTGCAATTTTTTCAATGTGTGAACCCCC
>CAUYUJ010016899.1:227660-257762 GCA_963575745.1 Prorocentrum cordatum
GGAGGAGAAGGCGGCGGCGGCGGCGACGACGACGACGACGACGACTGCTGACCGATGCTCGGAGGCTGCTCGTGCGCGTCGTGGCCGACCTGCAGCGGAGGTGCGCTCGCCCAGCGAGGCAGGTCACGCCCTCGCAGTGCTCGGTGGGGAGCTGCAACTTCCATGGGGCCGTCTGCCAGAGCGTGGCCGCCCAGGCAGGGTCCATTTGTATGCCGGTCGATCCGATTTGATATCTGATTCGGCTTGCCCGATCCGATTCGATTCTGCTTCGGCTGGCCCGATCCGATTCGATGCCTACTTCCTTGGGCCACCCAGGCAGGGCCCATTTTGATCCTGTCGATCCGATTGGATGTCTGCTTCGGCTGGCCCGATTCGATTCCGGCTTTGCGCCGATCCGGCGCGGCCAGATGATAACATGGCTTGCCGTGCATCCTCGCGCAGGCGATCAGGTTCGATTCCAGCCCCGTGCCAATGCAGTCCGATCTGGCGCACATTCCGACTGGATCCGACTTCTCGATTCGATGCTGGCCCGTCTGCCCAGGGCTCGCCGCCCATGAGCGAGGTGGACGACCTGTCGAGGAGGGAGTCGGGGGAGAGCGCGATAACGCCAGTATCCCCAGCTGCCTGCGGCGAGTCCCGCCCCAGAGATAGCCAAGGCTCGCTCCTCCTCCTCCTCCTCCTCCTCCTCCTCCTCCTCCTCCTCCTCCTCCTCCTCTTCTCCTCTCCCCTCCTCTCTCCCTCCTCTCCTCCTCCTCCTCCTCCTTCCTCCTCCTCCCCTCCTCCTCCTCCTCCTCCTCCTCCTCCTCCTCCTCCTCCTCCTCCTCCTCCTCCCCCTCCCTCGTCCTCGTCCTTTTCCTCCACCTCCTTATTCTCCTCCTCTTTCTCCTCCTCCTCCTCCTCCTCCTCAGGACCGTCGAAGAACGGCTCGGAGTGAGAGACAGGCCTCGGAGAGCCGGTCCAGACCTCCAGGGGTCCGCGCAGCGAGGGCAGGTCTGGAGCGCCGGCCGTGGCCGCCGTGCCTGCCCAGCAGTCCTGGACGGCGGCTGCTCGAGGGGGCACGGGGGGGCCGTCTGCGTTCGGCACCCGTGTCTCCAGTCTGCACGAACGCAATCCTGGCATCGCTCGGGCGTGTGCATTTTTCCTTCGGCGAGGACCATCGAGGAGCATCCTTGATCATTTGGCGAGAAACCCACGCACGAAACCGAAAAAACACAGGAACTGGACGTCCGAGCGATGGCCAGAAATGGGCACGGAAAGAACGGGTACAATGCCCAATAGCGGATCCAGTTCATTTTGAACAGGACTCGATGTCCACGCCGCCGCGGCCTGTGTCCATTCGAGACAGAAGGCCGCCTGCCCGACAGCGGCCGCTGTTGGTTTGGGACAACATTTGTTGTTGGGCATTGTACCCATTCTTTCTGTACCCATTTCGGGCGTCCAAATCCAGGCTTGGGAGAGCCGCGATCAGGATGATGAGGATCCTGTTTCGGAATTTGGAACATGTGCATCACCAGTGGCGAGCTTTGCTTCAGTCCCACGACTTGTTGAGGGTCGGGGACGACGTCGGGGTGGTGTGGTGTCTACTTCTTCCCCGTTTTCCAAGGGAAACGACGAAACATGTATACTCCAGGATCCCGTATACACTATGATCCGCGTTACCGTGTAAATTTCAGCAAAGGCGAAGGCTCGGGCGCGGCCCGAAACGCGTCGTCTGGAGCCTTGGATGACGAGCGACCAGGAGGAGTGGTATACTCCACTCGGTCGAGCGCGAAGGGGGCGTGCTCGAGTGCAGTAGAGAGTGTCGTGGCAAATCGAGGCACTTCTCGTTGAGGCCAAGGGTGATTCGTTCACGATCGAAGGTAGGACGAACTTCCTGGAATGCGCCTTTGTGGACATCGTGAACGGGATCTCCCTCCGTGCCATGAGGTCCCTTGGGGCAGTGGGCTCCTGCACTTCTGCGACGGGGCGGCGGGCGACTGCGACGTCGCGACGCTCGACGCGGGCAGGGAGCTGGTCCACGTCGATTCGTACCGTCTTCGGCTGGACATGGGCGTGCCAGGATCGATGTTGCCGCCGCCAGTCGAGGGGCGCCCGGCGCCGCCTGTCAGCGAACGGGACGAAGCCCCGAGAGGTGACCCCGCAGGGGGGTTGGCATTTTTCGCCGGCGATGACGACGCAGAGGAGGGCCCCGACGACGGCCTCGTCTCGGGGGACCGCAGGCCAGACTTGGAGAGGCGTCTCGGGGAGCTGAGGTCGAAGCTCACGCTCGACGCCGTGGCGTTGGGGGCCGATCCCCGCGCCGCTGCCGCTGCGATGGGCGCCAGCGCAGCTCTGGCCGAGCGCGCGGCGCAGCATCGTGCGCGGGCTGTCGCGAACCCGCCCGGGGATGATCGGAAGCCGAGGCCGGGGCATAGACTGACGCCCGCCGCCAGCAGGATGCGTGGCGCCGACGAGAAGGGCGGTGCAGGGCCGGGTTTCGGCGTGACTCTCACTCGGGCGGGCGAAGACCTTGTGTCGTGCGCTCGTCGGTATCCGGGGCAGCTTCCGCAGCTGGCAATCGAGAAGATCGAGCGCTAATTGCCGCTATTTGAGCGCCCGAGGGAGAGCTGTGGCCGCGGGGCCGATGCCGCAGGAAGTTCGGTTTGCGACGAATTTCGTGGCGGGGGTGCACGCAGTCCGGCCCCCCGAGCAGCTGGGGGAGCTGGGTCTGGAAATGGGGGCGCTCGCCAAGGTGTTCGATGCCGTGCTCCTCGGCGACCTCCCGCGGGTCACGCGCCTGCGCGCGCGGCGGTTCGAGAGCTGCGAGGTGGTGGTGAAGGGGGGCAGCCGGGCGCTGGATTCGCAGTGCGAGCTGATGCCGAAACGCTCGATCGGTCTCGCAGCCCCCTTCGGAGGAGATGCCCGTCGGGCCGTGGGAATTCTAGGGGGCCAAGCTCGACGAGATCGAGGACAAGGCGAATCGGGGCGAGAAGACTCGCTGGAGGGTCGGGGGCCTCGGTCGGGGAGCCGCTCCGCCCGAGGTGGCCCGTCAGACGAACGCGGCGGGGGGGCCAGGTTGGGGGGGCGGGGGGCCAGCCCGGGCGGATTCCGTGTGTTGGGGCCGATGCCCGACCCGCTTGCCAGAGCCAGAGCGCGCCATCGTGGAAGAAGCGGAGGAACGAACGGTCGAAGGCAGCGAGGCGGGCGAAGCAGCTTTGGGCAGGCATCGATGCCGAAGCCGACGGCGCTGCCGAAGCCGAAGGCGCAGGCGACCCATGAACGAGGCCCGACGGGCAAGGGGAAGAGCGGATCGAAGTCGGTGGCGCCTTCCTCCGCGCCGTTCCCGCCGCCGCAGCCCATGCCGAGGGCGGCGCTGCTCGCTCCGATGGGGTCTGGCGCAAGCCGCAGTGGGCGCGCCGACTGGCGGGGTGCCGGATGCGCCGACGGCCGGCGCGCAGCCGCCGCGGCTGCCGTGGCGCCAGTCGTCGGGCAGTGGCGGCTTCATGCGGCAGACGGGCTACCGGAATGGCTGAGGCAGGCGATGCGCGCCGCGACTCATGTCATCCTGGAGGCGAAGTTCGAGGCGGCCGAGAGGATGCAGGGCGACGCCTTGAGGAACTCGCAATATAGATGTTGGCAATTTAAGGTGGGCCTCCAAGTGATACCTTTGCCGCTGCATGCAGGCGCGCGAATGGGCTGGCGGGCCAGGCAGGCGTTGGACACCCCGCGCCAAACAGTCGAGAGTGCCGCGAGGGGGTCGGGCGTCTTGCCGCTGCCTTTGCCCGGCGCCTGAACGATCCCAAGTGCGTCGACTGGGTGCGAGGCGAAGAGAGGCGCGCCTTCCGCTGGCAGGTTGCGGTCGGGGCCTGGGCATATCTGCAGATGGTTCTGCTACCTGCGCGGTGACCGTGGCTTCGTCGCTGACCAGCGTTCGTCGGACGCGCCGCGGTGCGCGGCGGCCCGGCGGGGGGCGGCGCGGCGCGTGGGGGAAGCAGCTCCGCGCCTTTGCTCGCGGATGGGGTGCGACGAGGAAATGCAGCGGATCTCTTGGGGGACGCGGCCAAGACCGCCGCTTCCGGTCGCGGCGATGGCGTCGTGACCAAGCCCGAGAAGCTGACGCGAGGTCAGATCGAGCCAGGGTTGCCGCCCGTGGGGCGCCGCGGGCACCCAGGGGCGGCCGCCTTCAATTCTGCAGCGACGTAGTGCGCCAGGCGCTCGGGGATGAGATCCAGTTCATCCTGCCGCTCGTGGAGTGGCCCGAGGTTGAGCAGGCCGCGGTGCGCTGCGACGACATCTGAGTGGGACAGCATCACTGGTCAGCTGCTCGACGGCGGAATCTTTGCGGAGATCGGGGAGGCCGACGACCCCGTGATCCGCGGGAAGCGCCCTGGAAGTGGTGCTCTCGGCGTGGCCAAGAGCGGAGGCGCGCCCGACGGGCGCTGCCAGCAGCGGCGGTTGATCACTATTCGCGCCGACGAACGCTGGGCAGACCCTCGTGACGGTGGACGTCGACAGCTGCCGCTGCCGGGGGAGTGCGCCCAGGCTGTCTTGATGCGCGCCGAGGTGCCCCTCTTTTCGGGGGGTGCCACATCGAGGTGCTTCCACCTGTATGCGCTGCCGCCGCGGTGGTGGCGGTGGTTCGCCTTCCCGAAGCCAAGGCGCCAGTGGGTCAGCAGGGCGGAGTTCCAGGAGATGTGAGCTTGCTCATCCCGATGGTGATTCTCGGCGGTCGGGGTGGCGCAGCGCGTGCGCAGACATATCGCGGCGGATGGTCTGCGCGCCGGCGCGCGGCCAGCTGCTGGCCGGGAGCTGCGGCGAGACCAACCCTTCCCTGTCCGCGAGGCGCGTCTTCAGAGGTGGTGCTGGAGCTCGTGCGTCGGCGACTCGGAGGAGACCGAGTTCGTCGAGGCCTCCGAGTGGGAGGGCATGCAGGGGGCGCTCTCTGAGCACCAGGCCGCGATGCGGCTGGTGCTCGAGGCGACGACGGTGTCCGCCTCGCTCAAGATGGGGTATGTCGGGTTCTGCGGGGGGGGGGTGGGGGGGGTGGGCGTCGACGGCCTAGATGGCCGAGCTGCGCTGCCCATTGAGAAGCTCCCGCGGCGTGTGACGCTCGCGGCGTGGCTCCTGGACCAGAAGGAACCCCGTCTTGTCCAGGCGCAGGCGCGGGGTGTCGAATTGCATGGTCAGGCGCCAAGCATTGAGTTGCCTCGACGAGGCGTGGAGGTCGATCAGCAGGAGTCTTCGCATCGAGTCGGGCGGAGATCGGGTGGCGCGTGCGAGATGAGCTCGTCATGTGCACGATGAGCGCCCCGTTGCTGGTCGCGGACATGCGGCGGCCGCTCGTCTGCAGACCGAAGGCGACGGACGCCTTGGGGAGGGGCGGCGGCGTCTCGGTCGGGGTCCGGCTCGCAGGTGGGAGCGTCGCTGCAGCGCTGCAGCGCGCGTCGGCCCCCGTCGGATTGCACGGGCGCGGGTTCGTTGTTGTCGAGTTCTGCGGCGGGGTCGGCGGCCTCGGGATGAGCGTCGGCGTGCTCGGGGCGCATGTGACTCGCGCTGGCTGCGCCGAGGCCGACAAGGCAGCCCGCGGGGTGTGCGCGCGTGCAACGTGGCGCGGCGCGAGCTCGATGGCCCGCGGCGGGCCCGCCCTGGAGCGGCGGCGGTCGCGGGCGTGCATGGGCCTCCCTGCTAGGGGGAGTGTGGGCTGAACCCAGGGGGCGGGCCTGGACGGCCCGCGCTCGGCGCTGTTGCTCCAGTTGCCTCGGCTGCAGGCTAAGCTGAGGGTTGCGTTTCACGACATCCCTGTCTTCGACTTCTGTGAGAACGTGGCCTCGATGAAGATCAGCGACGCTGCCGCGATGTCTGCGGCGATGGCGCGTCGCCCATTGCGCGTCGGTTCCGTCGGGGTCTCGGCCGTGGAGAGGCCGCGACTCTATTGGCCGAGTTGCCTTGTGGTCGAGACTGATGGGGTCGTGGTCGCCGTGGGTGGCGTCGCAGACCTCGTCGAGCTCGCTGCGCCTGAGCTCGAGCCGCGTGAGCTGCGGCTGGGCGAGGGCCGATCGTGGGGCGCGCCCGGGGCAGAGGCCCCTTGCCTTCGCGCGGGCCATGCCGCGGGCGCAGCCTGAATCAGACCCGAGGGGGGCTGCGGGTTGCTACGCGAGCAGCCTCGAACGCTGGGGCGAGGGCCGCCGCGGGATGGGCCGTCCCAGTAACAGGCGCTGTGTCGCATCGGCGGCGGGAGCTCACCTGTGGCGACGGCGTCGGAGGGCGAGATCCTCGTGGGGCACTGGCCGGGGCGCGCGCTTGCTGGCAAGGGGGGCTTGCGCAAGCTGGAGCCCTGGGGGCGCAATGAGCTCGAGGACATGAAGTGCTCGCAGGTCGGGGCCGCGTGCCACGCGGGGGTGACATCGCGGCTCGCTGGGCAGGGGCTGTGCCGCGCCGAGCTCTTGGAGCGGCCTCCGACGCCGTCGGTGGCCCAGATCGCCTTCTGCAAGTGCGCGGCGAGGCGTGAGACGTGCGCGCAGGACCAGCAGCAGTTGAACCGCGACGCGCCAGCCGCGCAGGGGTTCGGTGCCGAGGCGCAGCCTCCGAGTGCACGGAACTCAGACGTTTTCATGCGCGGCCTGATGCTCGAGGTGCACCGCCGTGCCGATCATCGCGGCAGCGATGTGAGGTTGGACATCGGGCTGCGGTGCCGGTGCAGCGCAGGGCCGCGGGCCAGCGTCGACCAGCTCCGCTGGCGCTGGAAGCGCGCAGTGGCCATGCGTTTCCGTCGCTCGCGCCGCGCCGATGAGCTGGAGCTGCAGGTCGCGCCCGCTGCGCCGCGGTGGCGCACGCGTCGCTTCAGCGCCCTCGGCGCGAGAGTCTGCCTTTTCGTGGATTCGCATGTGACTGGCGTTCGCTGCGACAGGCCGCTCGTCGTCTCGCCGCCTCAATTCCGCGCTATGCCGCCTGGGTGCCCGCTGCGTCGCGATCTTCAGCGCCCCTTTCTCCATCCAAGTGCGTGTGGTGGACAATCCCGTCGATGGGCCAGGCAGGGCGCCATGTGTGCTAAGAGGGCGAGATAAAGCGGGGCCGAGGGCGCGATGGGCGCGGAAGGCGGCGCGAGCGACAATGGTAGGCTGAGCGACAATGCTTTGATTAGGTGCGTGATGACGGAATGCGTTGACTTTGTGAAGGTCTTCGAGTGGGCGCATGGTTGAACAGGTTCTGCCGCGCGTCATCAATCGTGACCAGCTGGGCCAGCTGCGCGCAGAGTGCATCGAGTTTCTCGGGGGCGTGGGCGAGCCGAAGGGTTGGGCTACATGCGCCCTCGCAGCGGCGCAGCACTTCATCCCGGGCGCCTTGCGTCACCTTCCGACAGCGCGGCGGCGGAAAGCTGCGTGGGGTAGCCTCGAGTTGCCAGAGCGGGCTCCGCCATTGACGGAGACGGGCGCGTTGGCAATCGCAGGGGTGATGTTCGACGTGGGGCATCCGCTTTCTGCGCCCGCCGTTGCAGTGGCGTTTCAATGCGTGTTGCGAACGGGCGAGGAAGCGCGACGTCGCGATCGCCAGGGCAGGCAAAAAGTACAGTCATCAATGCTCGTCTCACAAAGCCTGGCCAAAGGCTTGGGCACGATATTGTCAGCGTCGACGACGCTGTGCTCTCCAGAGTTCTCCAGACACTCCAGCCTGGGGACCCCTTGGTTGCCCAGGGGCCCTGGGGGTTGCGCAAGCTCTTTTATGGGCCCCTTCGGGTCCTCGGGTTGTCGGCGCATGAGTTCAAACCGTGCTGCCGCAGGAGGGGTGGGGCGACGCATCGCTGCTGGGTGATGGGGGTTCATGAACGAGGCAGCCCTGAGAGGGCGATGGGCCATCTTCAAAACAACCCGAATCTATACCACATATGCCCCAGTACAGCTCCGCGAAGCCACGCTTACTGCTAAAGAAATGGAGGAGACCCAAAAGTTCAAAAGTGTTGTGATCAGAGCGGCTAGTTGGCCATCCTGGCGCGGGGCGGAGGCACGTTTTTCGCTGCCCGACGGGCGGCTGTCTGTGCGAGGTAGGCCCCGTGAGCGCTGGCCAGAGTGGAGGCGCGGATGCTCCCAGTTCCCCTTGTGCGGCCTGTTTGCCAGGAGAACGTGCATGGTGGAGCGTGGAGGCTGTAGTCTCAAAGACTTGGCCCTGCACGGCCGCGTTGGCCCAGGGATCAAGGTCGGGACTATGCCCCCCGCTGCCGTTGGCGGGAAGGCGAGCGCCTTCTACAGCCTGCCGCGCGGAACCCAGGGCCCCTCACGAGTGATCCGTAGGGCTCCATGGGTGGACCCGTGGGTGAGGCCTCTGCGTAGGTTCGGCCCCCCCGAGGGGCCCTTCTGGGCAGCCGTCGTTGGGGTGCCCCCCCCCTTCGGCGTGACGGGCCCTTTTGGGGTGGCCGTCGTCGAGGCGGGCTCCGCCGACTAGGGGGGGTCTGGCACTTGCGCCAACGCGCGCAAGTGTCGCTCTGGCGCGCGACTGTCGAAATGGACGCCATGATGGATGTGCTCTTCGGGGAAAATGAGAGGGGAGTGCGGCGGCTTCTTCCGTAGTTGTCTGGACCCAGGGGCCATTCGCACAAGCTGCCCCCAGCCAGCTCCTGCCGTCCTGGTTTGGGGTCGGCTTGTGATCGTCACCCGTCCCGCTGCAAGATTTTCTTGGCTTCTCCCGCAGGGAATGTGGAGGCTGTAGTCTCAAAGACCTGGCCCCGCAGGGCCGCGTTGACCCTGGGATCAGTCAGGATCGGTACTGTGCCCCCCGCCGCCGTTGGCGGGAAGGCGACCGCCCTCTACAGCCTGCCGCACGGAACCCTGGGCCCCTCACGAGTGGTCCGTAGGGCTCCATGTGTGGAGCTGAGGGTGAGGCCCCCGCGTAGGCTCGGCCCCCCCGAGGGCCTGTGCCGCGTGGCGACTTGGGGGGGGGGCGTTTTGAGAGGTAATACAACTTAGTCCCCCTTCCTTCGGCGTGACAAGCCCTTCTGGGTAGCCGTCGTTGGGGTAGAGTCCCCTTTCGGCGTGACATGCCTTTTGTTGTGATGACGACGATGATCCCGATGATGATGTTGATGATGATGTTCATGGTGGTTGTGATGGTGGTTCCGGTTATGGTGATGATGATGTTGATAATGTTGGCGTTGTTGATGATGGTGGTGTTGATGACGATGATGGTCATGACGATGCTGACGATTACAAAGATGATGATGATGATGATGATGATGATGCTGATGATGATGATGATGATGATGATGATGATGATGCTGCGGCTGTTGCTGATGATGATAGTTAGGATGATGAGGATTCTGACTATTGATGGTGATGGGGATTGTGGTGATACTGGGGATGGTGACGGTGATGATGCTGGTGGTGGTGAGTATATGCTTATGGTGACGGGGCTGATGCTCATGATGCTGAGGGTAATGCGGACGAAGATGTTGAGTGTTGTTGATGATGATGGTTCTGATGACGGCGATGGTGGTCATAATGCTGATGATCATGCTGATGATGATGATGATGGAGTTGCTGCTGAGTATAGTTTCGGTGGTGGTGGTGATTATCATGGTAGTTACCATGGCGATGGTGATGGTTGAGATGATGATGCTGGCCGTTGCGGTTGCTGTTGTTGTTGGTATTGTTGTTGGTATTGTTGTTGTTATTGTTGTTGTTGATGTTGGGGCTCGCACCCTGTTCTTTATCTGGGAAAGTCTTGGGTCTCAGAATTGAGCCCCTAGCCCCCGAGTTGCAACAACAACAACAACAACGGCTCCCGCACTGGACCTCCTCACAAATTATTCCCAACTCGCGCTCTCGCGCGGGACTTCCTCACGGTGTATGCAAAAAGCGCGTTCGCGCGTGGGTCTTCCTCGCAATTTATTCAGACGCCGCACCCTCGACACTCAGGACTCACGCTTTCGCTGTGGATTTCGTCACGATTCATTCGGGCATTGCGCTTTCGCTCGAGGCTTCCTCGCGATTCATGCAGGACGCACGCTTCAGCAACCCGCCTGCTCGACCTGGCCGCCTCGGCCCGCCTGAACGTTTTTCCCAATCATCCTGTGCCTTCGGGTCTTCGTTTCGAGTTCACGGCCCGGCATTCCTCCTCCTCCCTCCGCACCCCCCTCCTCCGCTCCCCGCCACCACACCCATTTCGGCATACCCCTCACACGCTTCGTGGCCCCATAGGGAGTTCCATCGAAGGCCCCAATGGCTGCGCCCGCATGCGTCCCCCACACCCATTTCGGCACACCCCTCACACGCTCCGTGGCCCCATAAGGAGCTCCACCGAAGGCCCAAGTGCCACCGTCCACATGCGTCCCCCACACCCATTTCGGCACACCCCGCACACGCTTCGTGGCCCCACAGGGAGCTCCACCGAAGGCCCCAGTGGCTGCTCCCGCATGCGTCCCCCACACCCATGTCGGCAGGTGGAGGAGAATGGCCGTTCGTTACATGTGACACCCTTCGGTTTCACTATTTGAGGAGCCCGCGTGGAACTTGTTTGGGCCGTCTTGTGGTCGTCTTTGCCTCCTGTGTGGCAGTCTTGGGGGTTCCTGGGGGCCCTCTTGGGCCGTCTTTGGGCCCTCTGACGCGTTCTTGGGGCTCTCTTGGGCCGTCTCGGGATCCTCTTGGCCGCATTATGGCGGGTGACTGGGGGACGTCGTGGGGCCGTCTCGGCGACGTCTTGGGCAGTCGAAAAGCCTTTTCAGGCCGTCTTGTGTCCCACGGGAGGCCCTCTTTGGCCCTGGGCCGTCTTGGGGCCGTCTTGCATGCCTCTTGGGTCATCGTGTGGTCCTCTTGGGTCATCTTAGGGCCGTTTTGTGGCCATCGAGGAGGCCTCTTTGGCCGTGTGACGGAAGCCCGAGAAGGCGAGACTGGGACAATAAATCCAACATCTGAGGGAACATCAGGATTTGATTTCTTCGCACCTTATTGGAGGTCCTATTGTTGCCCTTTTGGGCCCTCTTGGAGGAATCTTGGGCCGTCTTGACGCCATTGTCGGCTGCCTAGGGGCCATCTGAAGCCGTCTTCGAGGCACTTTGGGCCATCTCGGTGTCCCTGGTTGCCTGCACGGCCCGTCCTGCAAGCTCGGGACGCGGATCCAGAATTTGCCTTGGGAGCGCGGACTCACAGTTCTTTTAACGTGGGATCCTGGCCTCGGGAGGGGGGGCGATGCATGCAGAAGTTTGCGAGTAGAGGTGGGGTCCCTCATTAGAGCAAAGGGCCCCTGCCAGAAAGCACTCACATTCTACCACGCCACAGCTTGCCAGGGGGCACGGTTGCGGATCACACTTTTGTTGGGACGAGGGCACTCCAGTGCACCCGAGTGACCTCGGTGCTACGCCGCACATGTCAAACTTCCCTGACGACTCCTTCTTCGGCTTCGCCGACCAGATCTCCGAGGTCGGGGCATCTCCTTTCTCGACCCGTTCTGCTGAGGCGAGGCGCGGTAATCTCTACCCTGAGATCCGACGCCGAGAAAAAGTTGCAGCGTCGCGAAGAAACACGACTGGAGCCGCAGAACCCATCTTTCTGCGGCATTCCTCGAGCCAGGTCGATATGTGATGATCCCGGTGTCCGAAACCGTGCGAAACCGCCCAGCGTGAGAAAAACGCAACGTCCAGATCTCAGGGTAGGAGCTCTTCTTCGAGATCCACGTCTCGCTCTGGTGGATGCACGGGCGGAGGCGAGTTGCCGCGAAGGTGGTGTCGCGGTCCACGCTGGAGTCCAGGACGACGCCGCCGGACGAGGCGCACAACCTTGACGAGACGCTGGTCCACTTGCGCGAGTCTGGGAGGAACATCTTCTTCTGGGGCCTGAAGAACTCGGACCCAGGGGGGAAAAGGTACCAACACCGCTACCCTCTGGGTCTCCTGAGAGGCTCTCGTCGCCATGGCTGGATTCTGGTCAGAACGCTTCCTGGGAGAGGTCCAGGGAGTAGCGGTATGGGTACCTTGTGGTTTTTCCGCGGACAGCTCGAAGAAGAACAGCAATTGCATAGACATACATTTTCGGACGTCCGCACGGATTTCTTGGTCCTGCTGGGCCGCCTCCTGGCGGCTCCTGCGACGCCGCCCCTGGCGCGCTCCGCGCGCCAGGGAGGGGGACCCAGCGCAGATCCAAGAAATCCGCGCAGATCCCAGACAGTTTCTGCGCATGTCGTTGTTTTCCTCTAGGACAGCAGCGACCATTCGCATCACAAGCGAAGCCGCGTAGGTGCTGCTGCGGCGAGGTACGTCCATAGTGTTGCTTTCGAGGTGGCCGTCCCGCTTTTTATTGTCGCCAACGCTGCGCTAATCGGCTACCAGGCTGACTGGGACATGCACAACTTGGAGTATTCTGTCGCCTCCGGCCACCCGCACCAACACGCCTGTAGATTGTGCATGTTCGAGTGTTTGGGCTAAGCGGTGCCCCTGGGTGCGTGGCCGAACGAGGGATCCAAGGGTGCAGGCTCTCAGATCTTCGCTATGGCAAGCATGCTTGAGCTATCCGCCAGCGCCCGCTGTTTTCCTTCAATCCCCGCATGTTTTCCCAAGGTTGACATCTTAGTCCCACGAAATGGTGTTACCCCCTGGCTACAACATCGGCTCCATCGTCGCAGTTACACATCCCGCCCTCCAGCCTACCACGGATTCTCAGATTTTTGAGAGCGTCACGCCACTGCATCTCCGAACCCCAGATTCTTGAGTGTTTGAGGGATTCTGCACCTCTGACCCAGAAAGGCAGCAGCGTCTCGAGGGCTGCTTCACGGAGAGTTTCAAGGGTTTTGCCTCCTCTCCCTCTTCCTCCTGCCTTTCCTCCTCTCTACCTCCCTCCTCCCTCCCTCCCCCTGCCTCTTCTCTCCTCCTCCCTTCTCCCTTCCCTCCGTTCTCATGCCACCCTCCTCCTATGATCCCTCTGCCCTCCATCTTCATGGGAGGCCAAACGTACTCCAGAACAGACGTATCCTGGTAAGAGAGGACCTCAGGCAGGCGCTGTGGATGGCCCCGATCGAGCCCCCCCCTTGGGGGCCACGATCCTCGTGAGCGGTGTCAAACATTGGCCCTCCCAGGGGCCGAACAAAAAGAACCCTCCAACCGATCGCGGCCCTTCCCGTCCAGGTCCAGGGGAGGGATCAGGGGGAGGGGTCAAGCTACCCACCCGCCCGCAAGCCGTCTTGCTCACTCCCACCCGCCCTCCCAACACATAACAAACGCCCCGGCCTCAGCATGTTCAGCGGTCGTCTGTGGATGGGTAGCTACTGGGAACCAAGACCGAGCCCATGTGCGCGACGCTGAGGCGAGTTGCGCCACGCGTGCCAGGCGCGCCGCGCGCGCCAGGCACCCCTTGGGCCCGAGCGTCCCAGACAAGACTGGTGCGCCAGATGTGCCACGTGCCTCCGAGTGCGCTAGGTGTGCCGCGTTCTTCGGCCGCGCCAGGTGCGCCGCGTTCGGGGCTCGTGCAGAGTGTGTCAGGTGCGCCTGCGCACGTGACATCACGCATCGGGAAACATGGCGGCCCCCGCCGTCCATGTCGAAAGCCAACGTCCATCATTGTGTCTGGTGGGCCTTCGCACAGCAGGCAATGCGCCGCCACTTCGCAGTGATCGCGGAGCGGCCGCGCATGATCCAGATTGCGCCGCGAGGTGCATTTTGCATTTTTTCGTTAGAGATGGTCGCCCTGCGCACAACAGGCAATATGCTGACACCCCCGCCGTCCCTGTGAGTGCTCGCGGGCCTCGCAAATCTGACACCAGAGTTTGCCCCAAAGGTGTAATGTTTTTTGAGAGGGATGGTGGGGGGGGGGCGCATCGGGGGTGTAAATCAATGGGGAGCAGTGGTAACCCCTTTCCGAAGGGGAAGAAAGGGGTTTGGGAAGAGGAAAGACATCCTTAGACCACCTGTCGCCCAAAGGGTTGGTAGGATTTTCAGGATGGGCGATCCTGCATAATCTTTAGGCACAGAAGTATGCACGGCGGGTTACCAATAAGTCTGGCCGCAGAGCGGGGATTTTTTCTTTAGTTCTTTAGGGAAATGAACCAGTTATGCAGAGTTTAAGTGGCCAGCTCCACTGCTCGTTGTCAATTCCAAATCTCGGGCAAATGTTCCACCCGGGCTCCCGCAATTTGTTGGCGAAGCTCAACAGGCGCAGTGACGCGAGGACCCTTCTCTTGCAGATTCATGACACGGGCGGTCGAGTTCTGATGATGATGATGATGATGATGATGATGATGGTGATGGTGATGGTGATGGTGATGGTGATGATGATGCTGATGCTGGTGATGATGATGATGATGCTGATGATGATGATGATGATGATGATGATAATGATGATGATGGTTGCTGTGGCGGCGAGGGTGACAACGACGATGCCGATGCCGATGACAAAGGTCATGACCACGGTGGGGATGGTGACGACGACGATGGTGATGGTGATGACTGTGGCAATGATGAGGGTGGCGATGATAACGAGGGTGCAAGTGAGGGTGTGAGGAAGTTCGCGCGCATACTTTCATAATGTTCGACATGTTTTGGATGGACATGCTATGGTGGGTCATATGTTTTGGGCGCAGTTGTGTTGAAACTCGTAGAACATTGACATTGGTGGAAGGTATTCGACGTGTGCGCGCGGAAACGCCCGCGTGTGGTCTACATGTTTTCATTCGAGTGCTTGGTGGTTTCGGACATGCGCGCGCGTGTGGCCCGCATGGTTCCTGTCAGCAAAACATATTTAACATAACCAAGAAAGATGCACACGTATTTTGCTGAGTGCGCGAGCGCAGAATTCTGGCAACATTGTTGTTGTGAACAGGAAGTTTACAATCATATTTTGTGATGAGACTTTCGACATGGTCAGAACAAAGTTGTGGAATGGTTTGACATGCTTGAGCGGGGTCGCGCGCATGTGGCTTGCCTGGTACTACTCGATAGGGGTTTGAATATGACGCATTGAAACCAACGCGTGCGCAGCGCTTTCTTTGTATTTGGCACGAGTACGGGAGGAGTTGATACCGTGTCGTGTGGCACGGTATTTTTTTGTTTATTTTAGAGCAGTAGGATGAGACGAGAGTTCGCGGGGGGGAAATTCTATCCCAGGCTTCGTTGTAGGGGGGGGGTAGAGTGCTTTCCCAAACAGTGCTTGCACTAGGTCGCTCGGGAAATTGATAAGTCCGGCGAGGATTTTCCATGCTGCCGCCCGTGACCGCTTTGCTGCTGCCTCGCGCGCTGGGTGGGTCTTGCGAGGGCTCGCCACGTTGCCGCCCGCGGCCGCCTCGTTGCCGCCCTTGCCGCCCGTGGCCGCTCCGTTGCGGGCTCGCGGGCGTCCAGCGAGACTTCGCCGCGTTGCCGCCCGTGGCCGCCTCGTCACCACCTCGTGCGCTGGGCGAGTCCAGCGAGCTGCCCCAGCAGCGTGTCGCCCGTTGTCCCTCGCTGCCGCGTCGTTCGCTGGGTGGATCTGGCGGGCCTCGCTGCCGCCCCGTTGCCGCCCCCTGGGCTGGGTGGGTCCGGCGAGGTCTCCCCACGCCGTCGCCCGTGGCCCGTGGGCCTCCTCGTTGCCGCCCTGTGCGCTGGGTGGGTCTGGCGAGGTTCTGGGCGCTTCGGGGAGCCCCAGCAGCCCCGCCAGGGACGATGCCGAGGCGAGGTGCCCTGGTGGGGTGTGCGGAGGGGAGCATGCAGTGGGACAAGGGGGTTTGGGACGCCGTCGTGCCCCGAGAGTCCAAGAGAGGGAGGAGGGGAAAGGAAGGAATCTGATGATGATGATGATGATGATGATGATGATGATGATGATGATGATGATGATGATGATGGTGATGATGATGATGATGATGGTGATGATGGTGATGATGATGATGATGATGGTGATGATGCTGATGGTGCTGATGATGATGGTGCTGATGATGATGGTACTGCTACTGATGACAATGCTAGTGATGCTGATGATGCTGATGATTATGGTATTATTGATAATGACGATTGATGATAAGGATGATGCGGATGATTATGAATCTGTTTATGCTGATGATTGTGATTCTGACGGTGATAATGACGACGATGATGATGACGATGCTATTGATGATGTTGATGATGATGCTGATTATGCTGATGACGATGATGCTGAGGATGATAATGGTGTTAATGGTAGTGATGCCTGATGATGATGATGATGATGATGATGATGCTGATGATGATGATGATGATGATGATGATGATGATGATGATGATGATGGTGATGATGATGCTGCTGATGATGATGATGATGATGATGATGATGATGATGATGATGATGATGATGATGCTTCTGATTATGATGAGGATGTTTGAGATGATGATAATGATGATGGTGATGACGATAATGATTATGGGACGGAACATCCGCAGGTTGTGCAGGTCATAATGTGAAGGCAATGGTGGAGGTGGGCGAGAGTGTGCTCCGTGCCCATTTTGGCTCTAGCACTCTTCGCTCCCTCTGCCAGGTTTTGTCTTCCCGCTCCGCTTCGCACCTTGGACAGTCAGGGGTGCGAGATGGCATTCCCTTTGGACGAGCAGCTTGTCGAGATGGGCTCCCTGGCCGCCGTCGCGAACTGGATCGACATCCCGGGTGAGGCCAGGGACGCGCTGTTCGGCATGATCAGTTGCAACCCCAGGGACCACCCGCGCGACCTCGGCAACTTCAGCAGTGCCACCTTCGACACTGCGCTCGAAGGGCTCCAGGTCGGAGGCTCGACGCCAGGTCTGGCGCTTCTTGGCAAGATGCGCCTTCTCTCCAGGATCTGTCGCGTCATCGCAAAGTGTGAGCCTGGCCCCATCACCGAGCAGGCTGGGGCCTTGATCGATGCTCTCAGGGTCGGCCTCATCGCGATTAACAAGGTGTTGTCCCAGACTTCGGAGGCGAACGTGAAGCCGCTCGCGAGCGAGAAGATCAAGGCGCACCTGAAGGCTTTCGGGGGCGTCTTTGGGCGTGACCCCCTGCCAGAGGAAGAGTGCTCGACGGAACACCTTTCGGGCCTCCGCAGCCTCCTGGACGCAGACGTGGCGCCCTACGTCTATTTCGCGGTGTGGGGCCCGTTCCACCTTCAGCTTTTGCAGAAGCTGCGCGTTCAGGGGTTCACCATTCACGAGGGCGGCCTCCTGAATCCAGTCACCCTCCACGGGCCACCCGGCATTGGCACGTGGTCAGAAAGTTACCGCCTGCTCCTCACTGGCCTCGTCGGCTTCGAGGCGGCGTCTTGCGGCGCTCTCGTGGACCACTCGCAGAAGATTGTGGACTACGACAAGCGGTGCGGCGCGGACTTGTGGCCTCCCCTCTAGCAGGCGGACGTCCGCTGCCGGGAGAGCCACACGGAGCGCGCGCGGCGCAAACTGGAGCAGGACGACGCTCACGCCCAGTCCCTGGGGACGACGCCGGCCTTTGAGTTCGACCCGGCGCGCCCTCTGGGCGGCGTCCTGCGGGCTGCGACGACGGACGCGGCGTTCTGGCGCAAGCAGTTCGGGGAGCATGCTGTCTTGCTCAAGACCCACGGGGGTCCACCAGGAAATCGTGCTGTCTGCCGATGTTTTGGCCCGTCCTGGGCCCAAGCGCCGTCGTGACCAGCCCGCGGGAGAATCTGCCTCCAGGCAGGTGAAAGTTCACGAGGTATCCAACGGCGCGTACACGCACAATCGGAGCGACGTGCGCTTGTGCTGGGACTTCCAGGCTGGGAAATGCCAGAGCGTGCAGGGGAAGCTCTGGTGCCCTCACGACCCTGGCGCGGTCCGCCAGTGCAGCAAGTGCCTCTCGCCAGCCCGCGGCGCCTTTTCGCCGACGGCGTGCGCGGCCACTCCGCGCGGGCCCACGGCGACGTCTTGGGGAGCCAAGAGTAGGAAAGGCAAGGCTGCAGGCAAGGGCCAGGGCCGGGGGCGGCGCGGCGGCGGCGGCGGCTGCTGGTGAACGCCTCAGGCTTCGCCGCGGCCAGGCGGCAGCACGGGCCCTCCGGATGTGATGGCGACGCCGGCCCCCCATGCGGTGCAACCACGGGCGTCGCTGGAGTCGGGGGAAAACCTGTTTCTCCGAGCGGCCGCTCTTCAGAGCGAAGCCCCTCTGCCCTGCTCGGCGGCGGACCGCTTGCGGGAGCTGCTGCAGCGTCCGGGGGCGGCGCGCCCGACCGTCAGTCTCCCGTCGCCGGCGCGAGCCGCCCGTCACTCCCTGTGGCGGCGGCCATCCTGCTGATGTTCGCTGGGCGAGCCGGCGACGCTGGCGGGATCGACGCTGCGATCAGGGAGCTCGCGGGTGGCGCCGTGGACGTGTTCGACGCGGCTAATGGCGCGCAGTTCGATCTTGCCGAGGACTTCGTTTTCGAACGGCTGCTTGCCCGGGCCCGCTCGGGGGCATACGTTGCCGACTTCATGGCCCCGCCGTCGTCCACTTTTGCCGCGGCCGGCGACGGGCGCGGCCTCGCGGCCCTCCGAGTGGAGTGCCCGCCTGACATTTACGGCTTCAATAATTTGGTGGGTCAGAACAAGGGAAACGTCAGGCTCGGCACCCTGCTCGCCCTCCGCTGCGTGCCGATCGCGCGCGCCATGCACTCGCTGCGACGGCCGTGGGGCATCTGCCCGCCTGGTTCAGTGTCTGGCCATCCGAGCGTCTTCAAGCTCGCAGAGGTCGCGGAGCTCGCGCACCTCGGCGGCGCGCGTTCGACGGCTGTCGCCGCCCAGTCGCTGGAGGGGCTTGCGCCCGCCCCCGCGGTCATTTCGGTCACCCTTGACCGGGGGTGCGCGAAGCAGCACTGGGACGTCTCATCGTTCAACTTGGCGGTCGCGCAGGCAATGGCGCGCGCTGCGCCCTTGCTGCCTGCGCGCCCAGCTGCGGCCCGTGGCGCTGACGCCAGCTCGCCGGGGGCTGAAGGCTTCGGGGTATCATTTTCTGGATTTCGGCGTCGTTTCGGCTTGCTCCTGGGGGGGCGTGCCTTGCCGCGCAAAACCAACCAAAATGGTGCACCGAGCCCCCCCCCCCTCGGTGTACCGGGGCCCGCCCCCTTGGTACACCGAGGGGGGGGGGTGCTCGGTGTTCCTTTGTCGGGGTTTCGGCGTCTCTCGTACCCTGTCTTTCGGTGAGACTGCAGTCCGTTTCGGCTTTCCTGCTGTCTGGCTCGCGTGGGCTCACCGTTGGTGAGAGCAGATCGTCGTGGCCTCCCTGCTGCCCGGGCTCGCGTCGGTCCACCAACTGTGGTGCAGCAGTGTTTCCTGGCCTCCCGTCTTCCCCGCTGTCCGTCTCGCGTCGACTCACGTCGGTGAGACACCAGTCCGTCGTGGCTTCCTTGCTGCCGGCTCGCGTCGGCTCTCCCTCGCGCGGCATGCTGGCCCGGCTCGCGCCAGCTCTTGGGCGGGATGTGGGCAGGGGGGTGGCGGCAGCGCAGTCGCCGATCTTGCTTGGGATTATGTCTGCAGAGGTATGCCTTCGCGCTGCGCGTGCCCTGGCGGCTCGCTGCCGCGCGTTCGGTGCGTCGCGGCTCCGCCGGCATCTGCTGAGCATGCGGTGGCGCCTGCGCTGCCGCCGCCGCGCGTGGCGCGACCGGCACGGCATCCGCCTGCCTGCGGGGGCCCGGAGGTTGCGCTCTCTTCGGCCGTTTCCCCGGCAGGCGCGACGCCAACGCGGCGCGACATGCCAGTCGTGGTTTTCGCGCGTCGCGGGGACATCGATGCAGCGCTTGCAGCCGCATCTTCGCCTGCGGCCAGGGGGTCGGCTATGGAGAGGCTGAGTGCCGACGCCCATGCGCGCTCCTCGTGCGGCCCCCGTGACTCCTACCTCGGGACCTGGTTGCGCCTCCATTGCGCATGGCTTGGCGACCTGGAGGAGGGCGCCTTCCCCCTCACCCCGATCAAGATCTACGCAGTGGCCGCGCTGTTCAAGGCTGGGGGCTACCACGCCGCCCCGAACTACGTGTCCAGGGCGAAGGAGGAGCGCATCGTGCGTGGCCATGCGTGGTCCGACCTCCTGGCCCTGACCTGCCACGCGCGTAGGCGAGCACGCAGCGCGGCGTCGGGCCGTCGAGGCAGTCCGAGCCGGTGCCCTTGGACCAGGTCGCCGCCTTGAACCTCGGCTGGGTGCCGCTCGTTCCTGGGGGGCCCGTCGACGTGGGCAGGCTCGCCGTGGCTGGCGCTTTCTTTTGCGCGCGCGAGATCGAGCGGGCAGCTGCCTTGAGGGCTCGCGCGTCGGTCGACGGGGCGCCCCGCGCGGTCCCTTGGACGTTGCCGTGCTCCAAGACCGGCCCGGAGGCTCTTGGCGCCGCTCGGGCGTGGGGCTGCGCGTGCGACGGGCGGCAGGCGGAGCCGTGCCCATATCGCGCGTTGTCCAGGCGCGTGGAGCTTCTGGGCGCGGCTTTCCCTCCAGTGCGTTTCCCCGACCTGCCCCTCTTCCCTCGCGCCGTAGGCTTCTTCGTCGCGAAGGAGGCCGTGGGCGCGTCCTTCGAGGCCGTCGCGTCGCGCTTTGGGCTGCCGCTGGTGTCCGTCTCTGGCATGCGGAGGTTTGGCGGGCATTCGCTTCGCGTCACAGGGGCCCGGTGGCTTGCGGGCCTGAGCATGCCATTGGCGGTCGTCTAACTGAATGTTCGATGGTCGTCGGACGTGATCGCGCGCTACGTCGGGGAAGCGCCGTTGGAGTGCATCGCGGCCCTCTGCCGTGCACTCGAAGTCCGCGGGCCAGTTGTTGACTGCCCAGCAGGCCGCGGTGCACGACCTCGGAACCGTGGTGGACGAGCTGAAGTTCGATCTCGCCGAGGCCCTCAAAGACGACCGGGCTCTTCGTGCTCTGAGGGACGCCACGCCCTCTTCGGCTTGTTTCAGTGTGTCACCACCGTTTGTCGCATCCTGCTCACAGATCGTTCACGTTGTGGCTACCCGCCTGCCGGGCCCGACGCCGACTTTCGAGTGGCGTGCTGCGTGTGGCTGGCGGTTTGGCCTTGCAAGCCACACTCTGCTGCGCGAGGCCCCGCCTCGCGCTGTCCCATGCAGGAAGTGCATCAAGCGCGGCACGTCCGACGATGAGTCAGAAGGGTAGGGGGCCACTGCGAGGTGCGGGGCGCTTGAGCGCCGGCCCGCTCTCCTTCGCAGCATGCACCCAGCAGCGTCGATAAAGAAACGATTCTTGCTCGGGGTCGGGTGGTCGGGATTGCAGTCCACATTCTGGGACGGAGCATCCGCAGGTTGTGCAGGTCATGTGGTCATAATGTGAAGGCAATGGTGGAGGTGGTCGAGAGTGTGCTTCGTGACCATTTTGGCTCTAGCACTCCTCGCTCCCTCTGCCAGGTTTTGTCTTTCCCCGCCCGCCCACTCCATCAGAGGGTGGAACGAGGTGTGGGGCGCTTGAGCGCCGGCCCGCTTTCCTTCGCAGCATGCACCCAGCAGCGTCGATGAGAGAAACGATTCTTGCTCGGGGTCGGGTGGCCGGGATTGCAGTCCACATTATGATGGTGCTGATGGTGATGATGGTGATGATGATGATGATGATGATGATGATGATGATGATGATGGATGCTGAGGAGGAGGAGGAAGAGGAGGAAGGAGGAGAGGAGGAGGAGGAGGAGAGGAGGAGGAGGAGGAGGAGGAGAAGGAGGAGTGGAGGAGTAGGAGGAGGAGGAGGAGTGGAGGAGGAGGAGGAGGAGGAGGAGGAGGAGGAGGAGGAGGAGGAGGAGGAGGAGGAGGAGGAGGAACAGCAGAGGGAGGGGGGGAGGAGGGCAGAAGGGCAGAAGGACGAGCAGGAGTCGGAGGTTGGGGGGGGTGAGATCGCAATGGGCGGAGAGGCCCCCGCCGGGAAGTGTCGTGCGTGCGAGCGAGGCGAAGCTGCGTGGGTGCGCGGAATGATGCCGCCGTGGCTTTGGGCTGTGGAGCCGGTTGTCCGCCCCCCCCCCCCCCCCCAGCGCACGGTGGCCGGGGGTGTCCCGTCGGTCGGTTGCGCGTCGGTGTCCCGTCGGGTGGGGGTGCCCTGTCGGCGGCGCGGCCCCGCCGGTGGCGCGGTGTGTCCCGATGGTTGCTCCAGGTGTCCTGCGGTGGTGTCTCGATGGTAGATCGTGGGATCTGTTGTGGGATCGATAGTGAGATCTATTGCGATCGTGATCGGGATATCGATCGTGACATCGAGAGATCGATCGTGAGATCGAGTCTGGGATCGATCACAAAAGATCTTGGGCTGGGGTTGCCCCGCCGTGGTTGGGGGTGCTCCATGGTGGTGTTCCGATGGTGTGTCCTGAGATCACTGGTGAGATCGATATTGCGATCGATGGTGAGATCGATAGTGAGATCGACAGTGTGATCGATATCGAGAGTGATAGGGAGATCGATGGTGAGACCGATTGTGAAATTCGATGTGAGATCTATCGTGAGATCTGGTGTGAGATCGACAGTGAGATCGATTGTGAGATCTGTTGTGATATCGATCAAGAGATTGATAGTGAGATCGATCACAACGAGCGTCATCGTTCAATCACGCCTTCTCATCGCCATCACAGTCATCACAGTTTTTGTCAGTGGGTTTTCCTTCCCCCCTACCTCCTTATCTCCCAGAGGGTGATCGTATAGATAGGCGGAGGAGGAATAGGATGACGAGGAGTAGGAGGATGAAGAGGAAAAGGATGAGGAGGAGGGCGAGCAGGAAGGCCAGAAGCCTTTTTGATGCCACTCGGAGTCTCTTCGGATCTCTCTTGAGAGCTTCTTGGAGTCCTCTTGTGGCGTCTTGGGGGCCTCTTGGCGGGCCTCTTGGAGCGTCTTGGGTGTCTCGAGGGAGCCTCTTGGGTTTTTTTAGGGGGTCCCTTGGGAGCCTCTTGGGAACCTCTTGGTGGCCGCTCGGGGCCTCCTGGGCGCCTCTCGAGGCCCTCTTTTGGGGCACTCTTGGGAGCCTCAGGGGCCATCTTGGGGTCATTTTGGAGGAGTTCGACCCAACAAAGGGGGGGGGGAGCACGTACTTGGTGCCCTTGCTCCCCCAGGAGGCAAAACTTAGGCCCAACCTTCATGACAATCAATGATCGGAGGTCGGGGGATGAGATCGCAGTTGAACGGAGAGCCCCCGTCGGTGTCCCGTCGGGTGCCCCTCGGTGTTCCTTGTCCTGGAGCAGGGCGGCGCGAGTCAGTGTCCCGGAGCAAGGCGGTGAGATCGATAGTGAGATCGTTTGGGAGATCGACAGTGAGATCCGCTGTGAGATCGATGGTGACATCTGTTTTGAGATCGATGGTGAGATCGCTTGTGAGACTATAGTGAGATCGACAGCGAGACTGATCATGAGATGGATTGTGAGATCAATTGGGATATCGATTGTGAGACTGATAGTGAGAAGTGTTGTGGCATCGATAGTGGAAAGTGATATCGATAGTGAGCTCGATTGTCATATCGACGGTGAAATCCATTGGGATATCGATAACCCGATCTGCTGTAATATCGATCGCGACCAGCATCACCATCACTCGTCGTCACCAACCCGAGGGCTCATCACTGGCATCGTCCTCGTCACAATCACCAATATTGCCATGAGTTGGTTCTTTTCTTCTCCTAACCTTCTTATCACCCGAAGGGTGGTCCTATAGGTATTTTCCTTTTCGCCGCTGCTCTTTTGGACGCTCTAATCGGTGGCGGGCCCCCCCGTCCAGGTCCAGGGAAGCGGGTATGTGGAGGGGTCAAGACTCCCTCCCCGCCCGCAAGCCGTCTCGCTCACTCCCACCCACCCTCCCAACACATACGTAGCACCCGAGTCTGACCCGAGCCTCAGCATATTCAGCAGTCGTCTATGGATGGGCAGCTACTGGGGGGTCAATCCGCCGCCGCCGCCGCCGCCGCCGCCGCCGCCGCCGCTGCCCGCTGCCGCTGCCACCGCCGCCACCGCGCCGCCGCCGCCGCGCCGCGCCGCCCGCCGCCGCCGCCCGCCGCCGCCGGCGCCCCCGCTGCCAAATCGCCGCCTCCGCAGCTGCTGCCGCCACCGCCACCGCTGCCGCCGTCGCCCGCTTCCGCCGCCGTCGCCGCAGCGCCGCCGCCGCCGCTGCCCCCGCCGCACCCGCCGCCGCCGCCGCAGCCGCCGCAGCCGCCGCCGCCGCACCCGCCGCAGCCGCCGCAGCCGCCGCCGCCGCCAAATGTACTCTGAATTGTTTTTTGACAGCGATGGTGGGGGGAGGCCGCGTCGGGTAGGCTGCGTATGCTCCGAATTCGGAGGCACAGTGTGTTTTGTATGGTTTGTTACAGGGGATGGTGGGGGGTGCCCGCATGGTTCTGGGTTGGCTGCCAGTGGCCTGGGGGGAGGGGGTGTTTATCAATGGGGAACAGTGATCAAGACACCCTCCCCGCCCACAAGCCGTCTCGCTCATCCTCACCCGCCCTCCCAACACATAAGCAGCACCCCAGTCGCAGCATGTTCAGCGGTCGTCTTTAGATAGGCAGCTGCGGGGAAACGAAACAGACCCGATGTGCGTGCGCGACGCTGGGGCGAGGTGCGCCACGCGTGGTAGGCGCGCCACGCGCGCCAGGTGCGCCAGGCACCCCCGTGGGCCAAGCGTGCTGGGGTGCGCCAGGTAAGCCCCGTGCTCCACGTGCACCATAGGTACCGCATACTCCAGCCGCGCCAGGTGCGCCATGTTCGGGGCACGCGCGCAAGTGAGAGTACACATCGGGAAACATGGCGGCCATCACCACCCTTGTCGAAAACCACTGCGCAATCGCGGCGGGGTGACCATCATAGTGCCTGGTGAGCCTGCACACAGCAGGCAACATGCCAGCACTTCCGCCGTCCCTGTCAAAAACCAAAGCGAAGTGATTGCGGGGTGCCCGCGCATGATCCCGATTTTTCCGCGAAGCGGTTTTGACATGGATGAGACCCTGCGCACAGCAGTCCATATGCGGGCACCCCCGCCGTCCCTGACACAAATAATGACAAATGCTCGAGCCCCCGAGGTTGACCCAATATTTTGCCACAAATTGCACTTCGCATTAATCTTTAACAGGGATGGTGGGGGAGTGGGTGGGCGTGGGTCATTGTGAGCTGCCAGCTGCCTTGGGGAGGTGTGTATATTTTTAAAATGGGGAACAGTGATGAATTTCTCTTCGAAGGGGAAGAAGGGCGGTTGGAAGGGGAAACGCTCTAAACCACTCACGCCCTTAGGGGCTGGTGGGATTTCGCCACGTTGTGACGCGTTGCCGCCTCAATGCCGCCGCATTGCCGCCTCGTGCGCTGGGTGGGTCCAGCGAGGTTTCGCCACGTTGCCGCCCGTTGCCGCCTCGTTGCCGCCTCGTGCGCTGGGCGGCAACGTGGCGATGTTTCGCCACGTTGCCGCCTCATGCGCTGGGTGGGTCCAGCGAGGTTTCGCCGCCTCTGTTCGTTGCCGCCTCGTTGCTGGCTCCAGCTTGCAATGTGTATACTCCGCCACACAACCGGCACCACACAGCCTGTGCATTCACGGAGCAAAGACTTGGTGTTTGCGGTCCGCGCTGGCGACCTCTCCTCTGTCGAGGAGAGGTATTTGTGCGTTCGTCCGCTCGAACGCCAGCGGGCGCCCGACACGCGGGACTGGCACCGAGAGGACTCCGGGCGAGAGCGCGTGGGGCCCGCCCAGCGGGAGACGTCCACGACGCGCCCACGGGCGGGCACCGAGCGCACACACGGGGAGCCCTCCCGGCACGGGGCGCCCACGGGGCGCCCACCGGCGGGCACCTGGGAGGGCACAGGGCGAAGGCTCGAGGCACGCTCCGATTGACTCAGAGAAGCGGAGTGAGGGCCCCTTTGTTTTGCAACTTGGCATCGCTCGGACGTGTGCAGTTTTCCTTCGGCGAGGACCATCGAGGAACATCCTTGATCATTTGGCGAAACAGCCTCGCACGATAAAAAAACATAGGGAATGGACGTCCGAGCGATGGCAAGGCAAGCACTGTCTAGGGAACGTTCAACCTGGGCACCTCTGCGGACGTAGGGACGCTTCTCAACGTGTTTTGAAGGCACGGTGGCGGATAGAGATGATCAGCAGGAGGCGAGCTATTTTATTTGGCTGAACCGGATGTTTACCGCTGTGTTCAGCTTTGAAATCAGCTTGCGTATTGTGGCGGAAGAGGCGAACTTCTTCCGGTGCTCCAACAGGTGCTTCGGCTGGAACATGTTTGACACCTGCATTGTAGCTTCCTCGTTGGTTGAGGAGGTCGCGCAGCTCTTCTCGTCCACCAGGCGATCGAACATATCCTCCCTGCGTGTTGTGCGAGTCCTCCGTCTCGTCAGAGCGTTGCGAATCATCAGAATGCTGCGGTTCTTTCGCGAGCTGCGGATCATGGTATCTGGGATAATCAATTGTGGCAAGTCTGTTTTGTGGGCGTCTCTGCTGATCGTGATCATGACCTACACTTTCGCTGTGGTGTTCCTTCAGATCACGGCCTCGTGGCTCGAGGAGGAGAACCTGGTCGCAGTGGACTGCGAGCAGACCGTCGGGGGAGCCTGCCACATCCGGTCGACGTTCTCGTCTTTGCTCTGGGGCATGTACACGCTCTTCAAGGCGATGTCTGGTGGGTCCTCCTGGGGGGAGGTCTCCGATCCGCTCTCGAAGATCCACCCTGTCGTCACGCTGACCTTCTGCGTGTACATCATGCTAGCGGTGTTCGTTGTCTTGAACGTAATCCCAGTGCGCTGCCACGCGCATCCGCCACCGCGCTGGGGAGCGTCTGGGGGAGGGGGGGACGTGAGGGGCGGAAGGGGGACTGGGGGGGGATGCCAAGGAACTCCCGCCGAGACCTCCGATATTTACATTGTCCTGCCCTGGTGCACAGCAAGGCAACACAGAAGGGACGTGCTGTGAAAATCGTGCATTTTGGGTTCGATGCGTCTTGGGCCCTAGCTACAAGTGCTTTGCAAGGGCGAGACATACGAGAAACAACCTCAGGTCCTCGCACACTTGGACTGTCAATACAAAATACGTTCAACTGTGCGTCTATGTCACCAGCCAGCTTGTCGCATTGCAGCCTTTTGTATAGTGCAGTGGCGGATCACCGCTATTTTCGTGGACGCAGCGGCTCGGGTGTCAGACGACGAGGCGACGAAGATAATGGAGAATATTCAAAGGAAGTCCGTCTGGATCCGGAACGCGAAGGAGCTTTGGAGTCGGCTTGGGGTCTGAGGTGGCCCAGCACTGTCTCTGGCCAGCAGAAAGGGGGAAGGGAGCCTTTTTCGTCCTTTCTGGACCTCCTGGGGGTTTCTCGTCGCCACGGCTGGACGCGGCTTGAAACCTTATGTATGCGTTTGGATCTCGGGAGGGGTCTGGGGACCGATTTTGATTGGATTTGGCTTCGTGCCTCTCTCTTGATTGATTTTTCTGGGGGTCCATCCAACGCAGAACTCCGGCCGCCTCCATAAGGAGCTGTTCAAGGTCTTGGATACCCGACAGGAGGGCTGGCTGGAGTGGAAGGACATCAACAGGCTCGTGACAGACGAAAGATGTCAGGCCTGCCTGCAGGAATTTGGGCTCGATCTGGACTTCCAGAGCACGCAGGTTTTGTTCAGCCTCTTCGACAGTCAGGGCAATGGCGTGATCCACCAGGACCAGTTTGCCAGGACACTCTACCGTCTCCATGGGAACGCCAGGAGCCTTGATCTGGCTCGTATACATAGCACTGTGGCGAGCATGAACAGGAGCCTCAGGGAAATGAACAAACGAGTTGACGCGATGGGCAACGTGATGGGCCTCGCATCGAATCGCTCACCATCGTCCGAGATCTTGTCGCAGATCCCTCATACTTTGGAGACCCCACTGCGAACACACGCTTCGCCAAGCGCCCGAAGATGTAAGAGTCGGCGGATACGCTGGCCGTCTGAGGGCACTGTGTGAATTCATTTTCGAATTAAATTGTGATGATTCATCCCAGCGCGTGGTTGCGACCCACTATGTGCTGCGAGTACTGCGATAAGTGTAGAACGTTTGGCACGATTTGTCTGGCCATCACCTCACGTTTGGTTCTCCGATTGTGATTTTGATTGTGTGTGGATGATATCACAAAAGTGTCTCGACTGATTTTCGATTCTGCCCTCATCGTGGCGTGATTGGATGTTGTTTTGGTAGTATGTTGCCTCGGTCGTTTTTTGTGACGTCGTTTCGACGGTACTCCGATGCTTTAGTTAGTGTAGCTGCTGAAGCCAGTAGTAATTAAGCAGACATATTCGCTTAAGGTCAAACCAACAGTGAAACTGCATCTAAGGCCAAAGCTGAGCGCAGTGATATATTTGAAGCTGACGCTGGATCTGAAAGTAAAGCTAGCGCCAAAGCCAAAGCCAACGCCAAACGGCTTGCAGCCGAAGCCAGCGCCAGGGACCCGACCGAAGCTGCTTGTCCTCTGTTGTCGCGGCGACGCGGACGTCCAGCCGCCCCACCAGAGCCCATTTCGATCCGATCGATCCGCTCCTATGTCGATTTTGGCCAGGTCGATCGGATTCGAGTCCGATACCGTCGATATCGATTCCTGCCAGGTCGGCCCGACTCGATATTCATTTCGGATAGGTTTTCGATTCGATTTCGATTTCCTGGGCGATCCGAGGCGGCCCGATGCTTGCATGTCGCTGTTGTGCATCCTGGTGCAGCCGATCCGCTTCGTTTTTTTTGGGCTCCGTGCCAGTGCCGCCCGATCCGGCGTACGTTCCGAGTCGATCAGATTTCCCGATGCGATGCTGGCCGATCCTGCCCCCATCTGGCGAGGCACAGCCGTCGGATGGCATCCCGAAGCTGGGAAGCCGCCGAGAACCAACGAAAACGCCCAGAAGCCCCCAACCCGTAGACCTCATCTCCCCCCCCAGCCTTAACCCCTGGCGCTCTCCCTCCCCTGCCTGCTTCTTCTGCACGCCGGCCATGCCGAGTTGAGCTGAAGGGGCGCTGCGCTGCCCGCGTCATGCCGAGCTGGAGGCCCCGCGCTGGCCTGGCAGGTTAGCCTTCCCCCGGCGCCGCCGTGCGCGCCCGGAGAGGGTGCACACACCGCCCCGGCGGAGTCCTTTTCGACCCGACCGATGGGGTGCGGCATCGATTCCGCCGGTCCGACCCAGAGATCCGAGGCTCCGCAAAAGCTGGAGCGGTTGATTTTTTGCCGTTGTCGGCCTCCGGGGGCCCTCAGCGGGCCTCGGGGCGGCCAAACATCGACTCAGGGTGAGAAACCAGCCGTAGGGAAGGAGGATCCCTCTTGCTTCCGGTGTTCCGTCGATCCAGTGGGGCCCGATGATTGCGCAGCTCTGCTGTGCATCCTGGCGCATCCGATTTATTTCAGGAGGGAAAGAAACACACAAACACAATTAATCGTCGACTCCCAGGAAAATATGCAATTACGCTACCGAGGAACCCCACATACCTATTTTATTTCCCATTTGTACCATTGGTGCTTCTGCTGCTGCTCCTCCTTCTCCTCCTCGGTGTCCTCCTCCTGCTGCTTCTGCTGCTGCTGCGTCTGCTGCTGCAGCTGCTGCTGCTGCTGCTGCCGCTGCTGCTGCCCCACCTCCCCGTCCTCCTCCTCAAAGGGCCCTCACCCCCAGCGCACCCCCTGTGGCGTCGAGGAAATGCCACGCCTGCCACGCCCTGCGAGCCTGTAGCGCATAGGGCCCCCGCCCCCAGCGTACCCCCTGTGGCGTCGAGGAAATGCCACGCCTGCCACGCCCTGGGAGCCAGGTGTCGAGAATCTGCCATGCCTGTTGTGCCCTGGACGACCGTCACGGATAGCAGCTGCGATGAGAGATCACCCCCTGCGCCCCCCCTCTGAATTCGAGAATATGCCGTGCCTGCTGTGCCCTGGACGACCGTCACCGATAGCAGCCGCGATGAGAGACCACCCCCTGCGCACCCCCTATGGTGTCGAGAATATGCCATGCCTGCTGTGCCCTGGACGACCGTCACGGATAGCGGCCGCGGTGAGAGACCACCCCTTGCGCACCCCCTTATGGTGTCGAGAATCTGCCATGCCTGCTGTGCCCTGGACGACCGTCACGGATAGCGGCCGCGGTGAGAGACCACCCCCTGCGCACCCCCTATGTGTCGAGAATCTGCCATGCCTGCTGTGCCCTGGACGACCGTCACGGATAGCGGCCGCGGTGAGAAACCACCCGCAGCGCACCCCTTATGGTGTCGAGAAAATGCAATGTCGGCTGTCCCCTGGACGACCGTCACGCATAGATAGAGGCCGCGCTGAG
>CAUYUJ010016900.1:0-17500 GCA_963575745.1 Prorocentrum cordatum
GCTCTCGGCGGCGAGCGTTTTCGGTCGTTTTCGTCGGTTCTCGGCGTCCTTATGATAGGGGTGGACTGCGGGTGTTCTTGCCCCAGGCTTGGATGACGAAGGGCTTCGGGGTTCGAGGTTTTGGGGCGTTTTCGGCGGTTCTCGGCGGTTTTCCAGCCTCGGGATGCGCTCCAGCGGCTGCGCCTCGCCGAGAGCCGGAGAGCCGGGTTATGACCTAAAAGCCACGATGTGTCCGAGAAGTGGCAGGCCTTCGCAGGAGGCGGTTGTCTTCGGAGAAGGCTCATAGACTTTCTCAGAAATCCAAGAAGGCCTTCCGAGCCTGCTGGCAAGGCCTGTCCCTCTTTGACTGCCCACTTGGCTTGCCGCCGAAGCTTGCGCCGCCTCCTCCTCCTCCCCCTCCTCCTCCTCCTCCCCCTCCTCCTCCTCCTCCCCCTCTCATCCCCCCCCTCCTCCTCCTCCGCCTCCCCCCTCCTCCTCATCATCCTCCTCCTACCTACCTCCTCCTCATCCTCCTCCTCCTCCTCTTCCTCCTCCCTCCCATCCCTCCTACTCTCCCACTACCCTCTCCCCTTCTCATCCCCTCCTTCCTTCCTCCCTCCCTTCCCTCCCACCCCCTCCTCCTCCTCCTCCCTTCTCCTCCTCCTCCTCCTCCTCCTCCTCCTCCTCCTCCTCCTCCTCCTCCTCCTCCTCCCTTCTCCCTTCTCCTCCTCCTCCCTTCTCCTCCTCCTCCTCCTCCTCCTCCTCCTCCTCCTCCTCCTCCTCCTCCTCCTCCCCCCCCATCGCGTCTGAGCAGCGAGCCGCGGGGCGACCAGGCTCTGACCCGTACCTCGACCGTGTCGCGTGAGCTCCTCGCCGATGAGCGAGCGGCCCCCCCGTGCACGCGTGAGGAGGGAGGTCCCACTTGTGGGGCGGTCCTCTGTGAGGCGGTCCTCTCGCGCGGGTTCGCTTCTTTGTTCTCCATGGCTCCGTGGCTCGTCCTCCATATGTCAAGGGCAGCGTTAATCAGAACGTGAATTACCTACCCCGCTTTCGCTTCCTCGCAAAACCAAGGCATACCACGCGCCTCATCGTCAAGCGGCCTGACCAGTACAGGCTTCAAATTGGCATCGTTTGGTATCTCTTGGAAGCGAGGGTGGTCAAAAGCGAGGTCGGTTTGTTTTCCCCCTTTCCCCCTAGTTAAGGAGGGGGCGATCGGCTCAGCACGCAAGGCTCAGCGCGCAAGGCTCAAAGTTTCGGGGCGTGAGCGCCAGCTCGTGCTGCATCTTCGGGGGGCGTTCTTTTCCCGGGGGCGTAACGCTTTCTCTACAATCGGCTTGCGGGGATCGGTCCAGGTAGGCCGAGGCAGCTCGAGGTACATCGAGGTGCATCACACATGCTCGTGTACGTCCGGATAGAGCGAAGTAGACCCCGCGATCTCCAGTAACATCTCGAGCAAATCGTGGACGCTGCAACGCGAGTCGCGGGGCAGCAGAAGTCTTCCAGCCCTCGCCCGCTGCCTGTCTCCAACAATAGTGTTCGTTTCCCGACCGTCCTGTGTTGTATGTCCTCCTTTGAAGAGACAGCGCCCCGCGTTCCTCCTTCGTTCCTCCTCCTGCTCCTTCTTCCTCCGTGCTCCCACATCATCCTCATCACCACCTCCATCATCATCATCGTCAACTTCACCGTAATCATCATCATCATCCGCATCATCATCATCCTTAGCTTCACCATCAACGTTACCACTGCTGTCATTATCATCCCCATCGCCACTGTCAGTATCATCGCCATGATCAGCACCACCACCGCCACCATCATCATCATCATCATCATCATCATCATCAGGACCATCAACATCATTCCCCATCGTTTTTAACCGCCATCATCCGCAATCTCATCAGTAGCATGATTCGAATCATCGTCATCATGATCATCATCATCGCCAATTCCGTCGCCATCACCATCGCCATCACCCGTCAGCATCACCATTGATTTCTCACCACAACCACCATCACCATCATCACCAACGTTAAAATGTCGGCTCACCCGTCACACGTTTCGTGGCCCCATAAAGAGCTCCACCGAAGGGCCCAGTGGCAGGGTCCACATGCGTCCGCCCGACCGTTTTCGGTACACCCAATACATGTTTCGTGGCCAATGTGGGGGCCCCTCCGAAGGTTCCACCTCGCAGGGTCCACGTGTGTCCGTACGGTCCATTCCTGCACACATCTTCACACGCTCTGTGGCCCCGCAGGGAGCTCCACCAGGGGCTCCACAGACAGGCCACATGCGTCCGCACGACCCATTTCGGCAGACCCATCACACGTTTCGTGGCCTCATAGGGAGATGCACCGAGCCCCACTGGCAGGGTCCACATGCGTCCGCCCGGCCCAAGTCGGCATACTCCTCATACGCTTTGTTGCCGCATGGGGATCCACCGGAGGCCCCAGTGGCAGGATCCATATGCGACATGCGTCCGCCCGACCAGTTTCGGTACACCTTTCACACGCGTAGTAGTAGTAGTAGTAGTAGTAGTAGTAGTAGTAGTAGTAGTAGTAGTAGTAGTAGTAGTAGTAGTAGTAGTAGTAGTAGTAGTAGTAATAGTAGTAGTAGTCGTAGTCGTAGTCGTAGTCGTAGTCGTAGTCGTAGTAGTAGTCGTAGCGTAGCTAGTAGTAGTAGTTAGGAGTAGTAGTAGTAGTAGTAGTCGTAGTGTATCGTCTTGTCGTAGTCGTAGTCGTAGTCGTAGTCGTAGTCGTAGTAGAGTAGTAGTAGTATAGTAGTAGTATTAGTCGTAGTAGGTAGTCGTCGTCGGTAGTAGTAGTTAGTAGTAGTAATAATATTAGTAGCAGCTAGCAGTAGTCGTAGTAGTAGTAATTAGTAGTAGTAATGAGTAGTAGAAGTGTATTGTTATAGTAGTAGTAGTAGTAGTAGTAGTAGTAGTAGTGTTAGTAGTAGTAGTCGTAGTAGTAAGTAGTAGTAGTAGTTGGTAGTGGTAGTGGTAGTAGTAGTAGTAGTAGTAAGTAGTCGTAGTAGTAGTAGTAGTCGTAGTAGTAGTGTAGTCGTGGTAGTAGTAGTAGTGTGAGTAGGTAGTAGTAGTAGTAGGGTAGTAGGCAGTAGTAGGAGTAGTAGGAGTAGTCTAGGGGTAGTAGTAGTAGTATAGTAGTAGTAGTAGTAGTAGTAGTAGTAGTAGTTAGTAGTAGTGGTGGTGTAGTAGTAGTGGTTAGTAATACTGTTAGTAGTAGTAGTAGTAGTAGTTAGTAGTAGTAGTAGTAGTAGTAGGTTTTTTAAAAGGTAGTTAGGGAGTTAGTATGAGTGTAGGAGTAGTAGGATATTCGGAGTAGTAGGGTAGTAGTTAGTAGTTAGTAGTAGAGTAGTAGTAGTCGTAGTAGTAGTAGTCGTAGTATAGTAGTCGTAAGAATAGTAGTAGTAGTAGTAGTAGTAGTAGTAGTAGTAGTTAGTAGTAGTAGTAGTAGTAGTAGTCGTAAGTGTAGTAGGAGTAGGTAGTAGTAGGAGTAGTAGTAGTTGGTAGTAGTAGTAGTAGTAGTAGTAGTCGGAGTTAGTAGTATTAGTAGTAAAGTAGTAGTCTAGTAGTAGTAGTAGTCGTAGTAGTAGCTAGTAGTAGTAGTAGTTTAGTAGTATAGTAGTAGTAGACGTGATCGTAGTGGAGGACGCGGAGGAGGAGGAGGAGGAGGAGGAGGAGGAGGAGGAGGAGGAGGAAGAGCAGGAGGATGAACCGTAGCCAGCGCTGACTGGCAGTTCCGCAGCTGGAGGGCCTGCCGTGCTGGCGGGGGCTGGCTCTCGCAGGGTTTGGCGGCTCTGCCGCACCCGCCGCACGCGCGCGCCGCCCGCGCGCGTGGGCGGAGGTCGCGGCGACGCGGATCGCCGAGGAGCGTGGCCTCTTCGGCCTCGGCCCCCCGCCGCGGCCCGCGCGCCCTCGCCCCCCCCTGGCGCTTTTTGCAGGGAGGGGGTCGCTCCCGCGTCGGCGGCTACATTGGGTGTGGTTGCGCCAGGGTGCGGTTTGCCATCGGCGATACTGGGGCTTGGGGGGGGGGGGGCACGGTCCGCCGGAAGTCTGCTGAGCCCTCGTCGGGGTGCGGCAGAGATCTCTGTCGAGGTCCGCGCCCGCCTCTCCCAGGCGCGTGTTGCAAGCTACACCCTCTGCAAACCGTTCCCTTCGGAGTCGCCGTCACTGGATCGCCCCTCCCAGTGGAAGGCTGTGCGATCCTACCCCCCGTTACCGGGAGGGGCGATCCACTGGACCCACTCGGCGATCCTAGCCCTCCTCCTAACGCTGTGTTGCCCTTGAGGGGCAGCACAGCTTTTGGGGAGGGGTAATCGTTCGAGGTTCGGGGTTTGGTGTTTCCAGGCATTTGTGCAGCTTTTCCGCGGCTTTCCAGCCTCTGGATGCTCTCTGGCAGCTGCGCCTCGCCGAGAGCGTTCCAGGGTTGCCCAGATCTTCCCGAACGGCCGCTGGAGGCCTGAGTTGTGGCACGAAAGCCAAAAGGCAACGACAGAGGGGGACGGGCTCCGGGAGGGGCGCATCGACCCGGGATCGCCAACTCATCGCCGACAGTGGCCCGACAGCCCACACCACCAAGGAGCGCGCGGCTTTGCCATCGAGGCCAACCGCCGATGTCTCGGCAGTGTATCGCCTATTCCAGGTCGACGCTTGACCCCCCCACTGCTGCCCGGCGAGAAGCATCAGTGGCAAGCGGGCGTCGTCTTTCGATCTGAGCCTGCCGCCAGTGTTGTGTTGTCGAGTTCTCACTTCAAAAGACTGAACTGTTCTTGATCCCCCCCTTCTCGGTGCACCTTCTGCAGTTTCTTCATGACGGTGCTTCTCCAGGGGCTCGCACTATTTTTTCACAAGGGTAAGTCTTGGTCCTCGAACTGCGTTGTTGGCCCCTGGTTTGCAACGACAGCGGCACTTACTCACAATGTATTTCAAGTTCGCGCTCTCGCGCGGGACTGTACTAAGTATGATACATTCAAGAATCGCGCTCTTGCGCGGTACTTCCTCACAGTGCCTCCTAGATTCAGGAACCACGCTCTTGTTTTTGGATTTCTTCCCGATTTACTCGGGAGTGTCGCTCAGGCGATCGCAGACATGAATCAGGGGGGCGTGGATCGGCGACGGGTCCCCTTTGCCATGGGAGACCGCGGATTCCCGCCGCCGAGCGATGCGGTGCCGGCTGCCTTTTGGGGAGTGCTCCTCCCCATATCCGTGGACTTGGCGACCGCGCGCCAGGTCCATGGCTCGCGCATCGTGCTGTCCACCACCACCACCAGAAGTCGGAGGGTGAGGGGCTCCTCCTCCTCCTCTTCCTCCTCCTCCTCCTTCTCTTCGTCCTCCTCCCTCCTCCTCCTCCTCCTCCTCCTCCCCCTCCTCCTCCTCCTCCTCCTCGTCCTCCTCCTCCTCCTCGTCCTCCTCCTCCTCCTCCCCCCCGTCCAACTTGTGGTGGTGGTGGTGGTGGAGAACAGTTCCGTCAGACTCGCTCGCTGCTCGCTCGAAGCTTCCCCGCGACTCCTGCTGGGCTGACGCCGCCGCGCCCCGCCCGCTCGAGCGGGCCGTCTGGGCCCGTCCGCCCTCGCGGGCCCGTGAGGGTCTGCCCGCCCGACCTGCCCGTCAGCATCGTGTCAGCTCTGCACGAACGAGATGGGTGCAGTCGGGGTGCTGAAGAGGGAACCCTTTTCGTTGGGAAGGGGCTCCGTGTTCCCTGATTGTTTCACAGCTTGCCTTAGGTTTTCCTCAGGTTTTCGATGGGAAATCGAGTTTGAACTGATGGGAAAAGGGGCCTCGTTCCTTATTTAGGGTTCCTTAGGTCAACGCCCCGACTGTACAGTGCTGGGAGATTGGTTTTGAATCCGCAACACGGCACCGACAAGTGGGATTTCCCAGGGGGCGTCTTCCGAGACAGGCCTGCCCTCTTCGATCCCTTCCTTGGGCGCGTCTGCTAGACGGCTTCGCTCGCCAGAGTGCTCGGTATGGGGGGGATGTTCTGGTCTTTACCCGACACGAACGGAATGTGTACGGAAAGAATGCGTAGAATGCCCAACAACATTTCCTGTTCATTTTGAACAGGATTCGCTGTCCGTGCCGCCGCGGCCTGTGTCCATCTGAGACAGAAGGCGGCCTGCCCAACAGCGGCCGCTGTCGGTTTGGGGCAACATTTGTTGTTGGGCATTGTACCAATTTTTTCCGTACCCAGTTCGGGCGTCCAAATCACCGGCCCCCATCCCCTCGAGCAGTGGCGAAGCGTCCCGGCGCGCCTATAGGCCTACCAGACAATGTTCTATGTGGTTTCCACGGAATGATCTCCGAACATTTCTGGCCGGGACCGTCCTGGTTTAACACATCGAGTTTTTATTCGAAGAACAGTTCTATTGTTCTTGGAACATTTTGCTGGATTCTGAGAACATGTCGTGGTAGGCCCATAGGAAAGCGGGACGGTCGGTCCCTGCTCAATCCCCATCCTCATCCCATTCGAGACCCCCACCAAATTACCACCCCACTTGGGGATACACCCCTCGAAACCCGAGGGGAGCGGCCCACATCCCCCTCTGGAAGGGGTAAATCGGCCAGCGGGGCCCAGGCCACGCCGCTGGGGATAGGGATCGGGTAAACGATGCTCAGCCCGTCTGGCATCTACCTCTTGTGCTCTTGCTCCGAACCCTCCTGCAAGTTTCTCTCGTGCTCCATCCTTCTCCCTCCTCCTTGTCTCTTCCCTCCTTCCTTCCTTCCCCTGTTTGAGGGTCTGCGCCAACTGCACGTGGCAGGCAGGGAAGATGTACCCCAAAGAGGGGCACGATCGAAGGCGAAGAGGACGGGTATCGAGGGTTGGGGACCTACGTGGTGCATGGCGCGCGAGCAATTCAAAGTGGACAGTCTTGGAATTTCTGTGGATTTTTCATTTCTCATGGACAAGTATGGTTGGTCCCCCCTCTGGTGTATGTCCTGGGGCTCGCACCGTATTTCTTGAAATGTGAAGTTTGGGTCTTTAAACTGCGTTGTTGGCCCCAGGTTGACGACGACAACAGCGGCTCCCGCCTGATACCTCCTCACAATGTATCTCAAGTTCGCGCTCTAGCGCGGGACTTCCTCATAGCCTGGCGGGAACCGTGCTCCCGCGTGGCACCTCTTCGCAATGTACTGCGGAGCCGTGCCCCCAAGACTCAGCGCGGGCGAGTTGTAGCCGCGAGCCTCGAGATCTCTTCGAGTCAGTCTTGCGCCGAGATCTACAAGGTCAGTCTACACGAGCGCCAGGGATCATCCCCATTTGCTGCATCATCATCGCCATCATCGTCAGAATTTAACGATCGCCGCTTTCCCCGGGAAAAGCGTTGATTATCCCCGCCAGACCCCCGACCTTAACCATCCCGCGGGGATTATCATCGGGAGCGCGGGGTTATTTGTGTGTCTTTGGGCGTTTCGATCGCCCCCCGCAGCCCTGTCGGCCCCCGGGAAGAACTGGCGGACCTTATCCTCGGCTAACGGCTGCGGGAAGGCCGGCGGGGACCAGCGGGGGGAAAACGAGGGCGGCTCCGCCGGCGGACGTACGAAGCGCCGCCCCCAAGAGATCAGACTATGACAAAATACCCCTACCTCTACCCCTCTCCCCGTTTTCCCTTTTTTGGGTTTCCTGCGCGGCCGTCGTCGCCACTGCTGGATTCGCTTTTGAGATCCTGGTCAGAACGCGCCCGCTCGGAGTGGATTGGAGTCAGCGGCGCCGTCGCTTTCGCTGTCATCGCCATCGACATTGTCCGTATGAGCATCATCTGGCGGCCAGTGGCTCGAGCCTCTTGGCTCGGGTGGGCCTATCGCGCACGCGCGGTCTGCTGACGTTTTTTTCCCCATATGGTATCTCGGCAGACCGTTCCGCCGGGTGCCTTCGGCCTCCCGGACGCGCCAGGCATCTCGGTTGGAGATGAGGTACTCGTCGCGGCCACTTACAGGGGCACCGTCCGCTTCAAGGGCGAGACGGAGTTCGCCCCCGGCGAGTGGGTGGGTGTGGAGTCCGGGCGATGAGAAACATGCACGCGCACCGATACTGTCCGGGGTCATCCTGGACCCGGGCTCGGTGCACATGCCCCTTGGCCAAGCCAGGAGGGCTCGTGTGCCGATCCCCGACTCTGGGACTGGGCTGGCCAGGGGTCGGTGCACGTGCACATTCGTAAGCCCAGACCTCTCTGGGGGTGCGTTCTGACAAGGATTTCGAGGCGACTCCAGTGATCAGAGGCTGCGAGAAAATTGTATCAGTATTGTTGTTTGCTGTTTTCGGTCTCTGGGAGCTCTCAACGGTCCCCGGGATGGTCAAACATCGTTGCAAGACGAAAAGCCAGCCCTCGGGAAGCTGTCCAGACCTCCAGGGACCCACGCATTGAACCAATTAGAGTGGTTCGATGATTGGGAATTCAGTGGTGTCGAAGGTACGTAGCGATATTGGTACCCTTTCCTCCTCCGATTTGTGTTTGCTAAGTCGGCTTACGCCATTCCGCCGACCCTCTATATTAGTGAAGAGAATCCGTCAAGAGTCGTGGTATCGTGCCTTGCCTATGAGTCAGGGGCCTCGGGGATGCATACGAGGGTTTCCTGGAATGCCTCTCAGGGGCCTCTGGGCGGGCTCCTGGGGCCTCTCAGGGGCTCCCTGGGGGCCTCTTGGGTGCCTCTTGGAAGCCTCTGGGGGCCTCTTGTGGGCGCCTCGCGGGTCACTGGGGCTCCCGGTGCCGACCTGCGCTCTGCCTTTCCCCAGGAGCTCCTGGAGGCCCAGGGCAAGAACGACGGCAGCGTGCGGGACGTGCGCTACTTCGAGTGCCCGCCGCTGCACGGCCTCTTCGTCCGCGAGGGGGTGCTGCGTCGCACGGAGACTGGTGACGCGGGCAGCCTTCGCGTCTCGGTGGGCCAGGCCCCTGGCTGGAGGGACGGGGAGGAACAGCGCGGGGGAAGGATTGTGGGGGTGGTGGTGATGATGCTGCTGATAATGATGATGATGATGCTGGTGCTGATGATGATGCTGATGGTGGTGATGCTGACTATACTGATGATGATGGCGACGATGATGATGATGATGATGCTGATAGTGATCTCGACGATGCTGATGCCTATGCTGACCCTGATACTGCAGCCGATGATGATGCTGATCCTCATGCTGCTGCTGCTGTTGATGATACTGTTGCTGATGATGCTGATTCTGACGAGGTTGATGATGCCGATGCTCGTGATACTGATGATGCTGCTGTTGATAATGATGATGATACAAATGGTAATGATGATGATGATGATGATGATGATGATGCTGATGATGATGATGATGATGATGATGATGATGATGATGATGGTGGTGATGATGATGATGCTGAGTATGATGATGATGATGATGCTGATGATGATGGTGATGGTGGTGCTGGTTGTTTGTGGTGGTGGTTGTGGTGATTATACTGGTGATGATGTTGATGATGATGATGGTGGTGATGATGATGATGATGATGATGATGCTGTCGCTGACGATGAGGTTGAAACTGGTAGGGGGTGATGACACTGCTGATGATGAGGGTAACGTTTGTGATTATGATCACGACGATGCTGATATTGCCGACGACGACGATGGTGGTGATGACGACGATGACGACGATGACAATAACGATGACCATGACGGTGACGAAGACGATGACGATGCTGTTTATGATAATGATCACGATGCTGATTATGATGATGATGCTGATGCTGATGTTGATGATGATGTTGATGATGCTGATGATGATGAGGGTTACGATGATGCTGCTGCTGATGATGATGTATCTGATGATGGCGCTGATGATGCGGATGCTGATGTTACTGATGGTGCTACTGATGCGGATAATGTTGTCGATGCTGACTTTGACGGTGATGATGATGTTGATGATGGTGCTGGTGATGATGATGATGATGATGATGATGATGATGATGATGTTGATGCTGGTGCTGATGATGATGCTGATGCTGATGGTGATAATGTTGATGCTTAATTATGCTGATGCTGATGCTGATGCTGATGCTGCTGATGATGATGATGATGATGATGATACTAACGCTGCTGATGATAACGGTGATGATGGGGATCATGATGATGATGATGACGATGATAATGATCATGCTGACGATTACGATGATGATGATACTGACGATTATTATGATGATGATGGTAATGATGATGCTGATGATGCTGACGATGCTGATGGTGATGATGATTACGATAGCGGTGGTCATGATCATGATGGTGAGATGAGGATGATGAGGATGATGATGAGAATTCTTATCATGTTGATGATGATGATGATTGTTATGATGATGATGATGATGATGATGATGATGATGAACATGATGATGATGATGATGCTGCTGCTGCTGCTGATGATGATAATGCTGCTGCTGATGATAATGATGCTGATGTTGATGCTGCTGCTGCTGATGATGATGATGCTGATGCTGATGCTGCTGCTCATGATGATGATACTGATGCTGATGATGCTGTTGATGATGATGATGCTGATGATGATGATGATGGTGGTGATGGTGATGATGATGATTACCATGATGCTGATGCTGATGATGCTGCTGCTGCTGCTGATGATGATGATGATGACGATGATGATGATGCTGATTATGATGATGATGATTATGATGACGATGCTGATGATGATGATGATGATGATGATGATGCGGATGATGATGCTGATGATGCTGCTTATGATGATGCTGATGATGATGATGCTGATGATGATGATGATGGGATGATGATGATGATGATGATGATGATGCTGCTGCTGCTGCTGCTGCTGATGATGCTGATGATGATGATGATGATGATGATGATGATGATGCTGAGAGGAGGAGGAGGAGAGGAGGAGGAGGAGGGGAGGAGGCGGAGGAGGAGGAGGAGGAGGAGGAGGAGGAGGAGGAGGAGGAGGAGGAGGAGGAGGAGGAGGAGGAGGAGGAGGGAGGAGGAGGAGGAGGAGGAGGAGGAGGAGAGGAGGAGGAGGAGAGGAGGAGGAGGAGGGAGGAGGAGGAGGAGGAGGAGGAGGAGGGAGGAGGAGGAGGAGGAGGAGGAGGAGGAGGAGGAGGAGGAGGAGGAGGAGGACGGAGGGGAGGAGGAGAGGACGAGGACGAGGACGAGGAGGACGAGGACGAGGGACGAGGACGAGGACGAGGACGAGGACGAGGACGAGGAGGACGGACGGACGAGGACGAGGACGAGGACGAGGACGAGAGGACGAGGACGAGAGCGAGGAGGAGGAGGAGGAGGACGAGGAGAGGAGGAGGAGGAGGAGGAGGAGGAGGAGGAGGAGGAGGAGGAGGGGGAGGAGGGGGCTATCGAGAGGTGGACAAGGAGAAGAGGATGAGGAGCAACAGAGGGTGGAGCAAGTGATGGAATCGAGAAGGAGGAGGAAGAGGGTTTTAAAGGATGAGGATGAGGAGAGCAAGGAGGAGGAGGAGGCGGAGGAGGAGGAGGAGAAGCAGGAGGAGGAGGAGTTGGAACAGGTGGAGGAGGAGGAGGAGGAGGAGGAGTTGGAAGAGGTGGATCGAGGAGCCCGGTGAGGAAGGGGAGGTGAAGGAGGAGGTGGAGGAGAAGGAGGAGGCGGATGAGTTGCAGGAGCAGCAGGAAGGGGCGGTGGCAGAGCAGGATATGAGGCGGACAGAATCACGAGGAGACGATGACGGAGGAAGTCCGCTCATCGCCGTTTCTCCTCGACTCCTCCCATGGGTCCATCCTTAGCGGTGTCTCATCGCCGTTCGATTTCTGACGGCCCCAGGGCCCCACACATGCTTCCCTGGATGCCGAACACAGCGAAAAGCTTGCTCGAATTGATGAACGACGACAGCGGCGGCAGGGATGACGGCAACAGCGGCGGCGACGGCGGCGGCGGGGCGACGGCGGCGGCGGGGCGGCGGCGACGGCGGCCTCCGAGAGCCTCCGAGAGCTTCCGAAGAGTAGCTGGAGCCTTCGAGGACCTCAGAGCCGTCAAGCATTACACCCTGTCGGCTCAGTATCCTAAAAAGCATGCTCATGCAGTACAGTGGAGGCCCATGCCACGAAGCACCCTGCTTGCCGCCAGGGAGCCCTGGGTTTCTTGGGTCTCGAGGGTGTTGCTGTGGAGAGCGTGACGTGCCCGCACCAAAAAAATCAGTGGACGTCCTGGGGTTGTCAGGGTTGGGTTTCTTGTGGAAGCTTTCTTGTGGCCGAACCCCTACTGTAGCCACCCTATCGTTCAGTCGGGTGTGCCCCCCATACAGGGGGATTTTGGACGAATAATAAAAAGTACCCCCAAAGTGCTTCCGAAGAGTTAAAAAACTAGTCCAACGTCGCCCCCAGAGTATTTCTATACATATTTTCGAGTATTCCTCCTGTAGATGTGTCAGGGGACACGCCCGACTTGACCCTATCGGTGCCCCTGCTGCACAGCGAGCCCTGCGCACTGCCGTGGCGCAGCGGGAGGCCGCACGGCAGGCCGCACGGCCGGACCGCGCGGCAGACCGCACGGCAGGCCGCGCGGCAGGCGACCCTGCGGGAGGCAGGGCGGGGCGACGCAGGGCCCGATCCTTCCGGGGACCCTCCGGCGCGGCCTCCGGAGACCCTCCGACGACCCTCCGGATCGGGAGCGAAAGAAGGACGTACATGCACACGAGTCCACGCTGGTTTTGAGAGTACGCATTGCGCAGATGTTCGTATGACGCGGCCGGTCTCGCGGATCGAGGGGCCGTGTTCATGTGCGTAGCTGGGCGCGTACGTCCTTTGTGGGCTCCCAAAGGCCTGGTGCAGGAGGGTTCCTAAGGGTTTTTTTAGTTGTGGATGGGGTCCTCCATTCTCCAGGAGGGGTCCCTCAGGGGCTTCGCACCCCCTGTTTTGACGAGGTTCCGAGGCCCCTGCAGGGGGGGGCTCTCAGGAAAATCCCCTCCCCCAAATCCCCCTTTGGAACCCTCTGGTGGTGAGCCTTTCTTTTTTAATGCGAAGGCCTTGCGGCTGGTGCCGCCGACCCTGAAGGTGAGGACGCTGACCACGACGAGGTAGAGGAAGGAGAAGTAGGACGAGCAGGAGAGGAGCCGCATGAGGAGGACCCTCTGGCGACCTCCGGAGACCCTCTGAAGACCCTCCGAACATCTCCGAAGGGCCTGGTGAGCGTCTTTTTCTGCCTTGTTTTGCCGATCGGCGCGGGCCCCCCAACCCCCCCACTCCCCTCCCCCCCTCGTGGAGTAGATCTTGGCTGTTTCTTGGCGCCCGTTTCGAGCAGGTGGAGCCTCCCCCATACGGGACGCCCTGTTGCAAGCAGTTGCATGAAGCAGAGGCCCGGAGCCAGGCCCCCCCCCCTCGCCCCCCCCCTTCCGCCCAATGCCGAAACGTCGAATCGAAAAGCGCTCACACGGGCCATGCGAAGGACTGCGCCGCGCCGCCGGAGGCGGACAGCGCGAAGCACAGGCCCAGAGCCAGGCCCCCCCCCCTCGCCCCCCCCTTCCGCCCGATGCCGAAAAACGCCGAATCGAAAAGCGCTCGGGCCATGCGAAGCACCGCGCCGCGCCGCCGGAGGCGGACAGCGCCAGCGACAGCGACGAGGCGGAGAACGACGAGCTGCCCGGCCCGCCCGGGCGCATCTCGCAGTGCCGGCGCGGCGGCGTCAGCGCCGAGGCGGCACGGGCGCGTCTCTGCTCCGGGCCTCCCAGGTGGGGTCCGAGCAGTCATCAGCCACGCGCACAAAGGGGGGTGGGGGAAGGGGGGAGGGCTTCTGAGAAGCACCCTTTTGCTTCTTCGAAGGCGCGGGCCTCATCTGTAGACGTCAGGCGGGCGCCTTGTGAGAAGCAGCCTCCTTCTGAGAAGTCCCCCCTCTCTCCACCCCCCTGTGCGCGCCGCCAAAATGTGATGGGGTCGGAGGATCGCGCCGCATCGCCGATGCATCGGTGATGCGGCCGATTTTCTCCACGCCGATGGCCCCGATGCCTCGCCGATGTCGCCGATGCAACGCCGATGCATCAGCGATGTGTCGCCGATTCATCGGCGATTCGGCGCGATCCTCCGACCCCGTCTACTCGGACCCCATCTAGGATGCCTCTAGTCTCTGACGGGGCTGGAACGAGGATAAATCCGCTCCAGAGCGTTCTGGAGCGCTCTCGGAGCGTGCTGGAACGCTCTGAGAAGGCCGCGGCGCCCGAGGCATCCTCCAGAGCCGCCGGATCTCAGAGATTGTCTTAGAGCCCCGAATCATCAGCGGTAACTCTGGTCAGGGCTAACTCGGGTTCGTTTTTCGGGATTCCGATCCCGAGTCACCTTGGGCCCGAGTTACCCCGGACAATTCGGGCGTCCAGAATTCCAAAATCGTCAGGGGTAACTCGGGTCAGGGCTAGCTCGGGTTCGTTTTTTTGGGGAATCTAAGCTCGAGTTACCCTGGACCCGAGTTACCACGGATAACTCGGGCGTCCAATGATCGATTTAGTCGGGGGCGGAAAAGAGGGGGGTGATGACTAGGAGGGGGTGGATATCATGGCGGGGGCCATGATATTTCCCCAGATTTTATGGCGCCTCTTCTTATTTCATTACGTCCCTGGCCCCCCCGCTGGGCCGCGCACATGCCGCCGGCCATGATTTGCACCCCCCCCTCTTGGACACCTCCCTCTTGGCCGCTCCCGATTTAGCCTCACCTGATGTTATCCTCGTCCTGGCTTCGTCTCAACGTCCAGCTCGAGCCCTCCGGCCGCCTGCCGAGGCTCGGGGCTCGAGGCCTGCGGGCGCCCTCGCACCGTGGGCTCCGTGCGGCGCTTGGCGTGCCAGCGACGCAGGCACAGGCGTTCCGGACCGAGTTCTGCGACGCGGGAGCACCGAGGGACACGGTTCTCAGCGAACACAAAGGGTCATAACTATAAAAACTCGGAGGTCCGCGCGGATTTCTCGGATCGGCGCTGGGGCCCCCGGCGGCGCCTCCAGCGCCGCCCCTGGCGCGCTCCGCGCGCCAGGGAGGGGGGTGTAGCACCGGTCCGAGAACTCCGCGCGGACCTCCGAGTTTTATGCTTATGCCACTTTTTGTTCCCCTGGTGACGCCAGTGGACCCGACGCAATTCAACCTTGAAGGATCGGGGCCCCGATCGATGCAAGGCGGAACGATCGACGCGGTGTCAAAAAGGCCTGTGCGCGTGCCAGCGCCGCACGAACCTACAGCGCAGCCTCGCCGCGGCTTTGACGCCTCGGGAGGCGCTCCGGCAGCCGCGCCTTGCCGAGGACGTCCCAGGGGGGTGCCCAGATCGTCCCGCAGGGCCGCTGGAGAGCTGAGGCATGGCGAGGTGCTACCTGGGGGGGGGACACAGTATCCGAGGCGGGAATTTATACATGAACACCGCCTGGAGGGTCAGTTCTCGGAGCCTCGGCAGGCGGTTGATGCGGACACATTCGGGCCCCCAGGGGCTGACATGCATCCATATCCACCGCCCGCTGGGGCACCGGGACGTCGGTTCCCAGGCGGTGGATATGGATCAATCCCTGCCTCGCACCGTGGGCTCGGGGTGTGGGCCACCGCTGCGCCGGAGCGCCCACTCGTGGCCGGCAGGGGCCCCGACAGTCCACCCCGCTCGCCGCCCTGCCGGCGACGCATCGCCGAGTCCAGCTCTGTTCAAGCAGTGGCGAAGCGTCCGGGCTCGCCAATAGGCTCACCAAAGAATGTTCTAAGATTTTTTTTTGTGGTTTCCACGAAAGGTTCTGAGAACATTTCTGGCTGGGACTGTCCTGTTTTATCACATCGGGTTCACGTTCTAAGAAAACTGTTTCGGTTCTTAGAATAGTTTGGGTTCTAAGATCATTTCGTGGTAGGACTGTAGGAATGCTGGGACGGTCGGTCCCTGCTCAATCTGTGTCACCCCGAGCTGGTCCCCCCGCAGCGTTGCCCCTCGCCTCTGCAGGGATGAGGGTTTTTTCGAGTACTCCAAATCCCTTCTTACTCGTCCCCCAGGTTCCTCTTTTTAAGGCGCCTTTTTTGTAACGGGGGGCCCGGTTTATCAGGGCGCTTTCTTTGGATTGGAGCTTTGGGGGTTCAGTTTATCAAGGCGCCCCGTCGAAGAGGCGGGTCTAGAATATTAGGTCACATTTGGAGGGGGGTCCGGTTTTTGAGGGGGGGTCGATTAAGAAGGGATTTGGAGTAGGATCGGTCATAGTCCCGAGTGATCAGCGTAGGGCGTGGCCAGGGCCCCCGCGAGTGCATCAGCGGGGGCGTGGTGGGGCGTGGTCAGGGCCCGTTGTAGGATCGGATTTGTGTCACCCGTTGGTTCGCCAGGTGTTTCACGCATGGCATTTCACGAAAGCTCTCCTGGACCAGATGTTGCCAACATAGAGGCGCTGTCCAGGCTTCTCCTGGCACAGGAGTGATTTCCCAGACCACGCACGGAAGGCGCCAACATAGTTGGTTTGGGCGCATCCTGCATCATTCGGGTTCCTACGTGGTTTATGGATGCCGGCGCCGTGGACTCCAGCGTCCAGTGAGAAAGGGGACGGTTCTCTACGGAGGTCCATGCCAAGAGACGCCCTGCTTGCCCCCTGGGTGCCCTTGGTTTCTTGGGTTTCGATGGTCTTGCTATGGGAAGCGTGACGTTCCCCCACCCAAAATCAATGGGCATCCTGGGGTCTCAGGGTTGGGTTTCCTGTGGAAGGTTTCTTGTGGTCGAGCCTCTACTGTACCACCCCTTGGGGACCGCCTGATGCGCGGGGACGCGTGCGGTCCCCCATCGGTTCTCTGGTTTATGGGCCGGCGCGGCTGCATATAGAGTGACAGGAACTAGAAGTCCTCCCCCTCCCTCCTCCTCCCCCCTCCTCCGTCCCTCCTATTTCCCCCTCCTCCCGCCTTCCTCTTCCCCTCCTCATCCTCCCCTCCGTCTCTCCTTCGCCTCATCCTCCCCTTCGTCCTCCTCATCATCCTCTTTCTCCTCTCCCTCGTCTTCCCCCCATCCACAATTTCGCAGTATGAGTACGATTATCCCCTCTCCCCTGACCCTCTCCAGGAGAATCTCGACCCTCTGCGCGTATTTTGCACACAGGGTCTCAACAGTTTGTTTCTCACGATCTTTAACATTCCGATTATCCCCGACGTTTCAACATGGTGTTCCCGCTGCAGCGTGGGACTCATCGTCGGATCGGCGCTGTGTTCCCGTCGTTCAGAATGGCGCTCTCGTCGCAACGCGGGCCACTTCTCTGGATCCGAGTCCTTTTTCGTTCTTGTCGCCCCCCTCGTTTCCTCTCCTACGCCTCTCCCCGGTCCTCCAGCTCCTTCGATCCCTTCTACTCCAGCTCCTGCTGCTGCTGCTGCTGCTGTTCGTCCTTGTCCTTCTCCTTTATCCCCCTTTTCCTCCTGCTCATCCTCCTACTCATCCGCCACCTCCTCCTCCAATGCTCGCAGCTCCCTCTTTTCCGATTGCCCTCAACAGGATGGGGTCCTTTGTGGAGTTCCAGGTCCAGTACGATACGCGCCGGCACATGGAGAAAAACCAGCGCAATGGGAAGGGATGGGTGCGAGGGGTAGGATG
>CAUYUJ010016900.1:22500-32842 GCA_963575745.1 Prorocentrum cordatum
TGCGTTCGCATGCCGCCACCCCCACTTTGGCACACCTCTCACAAGTTTTGTGGCCCTCTAGGGAGCTCCACCGAAGGGCCCCATTGGCTGCGCTCGCATGCCGCCACCCCGCCCTTTTGGCACACCCCTCGCACCATTCGTGGCCCCACAGGAGGTCCACCAAAGGCCCCGCCGCCTGCTGCTCCGCAGACCGCGCTCTGCTGCTTCCCGGGGCCGGGCCGACAGGCGCTCAGATCAGCCGTGACGGGTTACATCCAGATGTAACCCGTTGCGGCTGACCCCTTGCGACCCCATCAGCAACGTCGCCCCGTCCTTCTGACGTGCGCCTCAGTCCTTAGTCCTTTTGCTAGCCCCCCTCCCTCGGTTTCCACCCGTCTTGCGGTGCTCGCATGCGCAGATGGTTGGGTCCAGCGCCAGGCTAGTTGTCTCCAGCTGCCCACGGCAAGTCCCGCCGCCGTGCCAGCCCAGAGAGACGCCATGGCCGCCCAGGGACCTCCGGGAGTAGGCGCGGCGCACGCCAGGGGGCGCGACGTGAGGGGCGAGTTTGTCCCACCTGGGAGGCCGCAGGAACCCTGCCAGGCAGCACTCGGCATGCTTCCACGCCTCAACGTGTCAGGTGGCGCGGTGGCGGATCGCGTGCAGCGGAAATCCATGCCAAGAGACCCTCTGCTCGCCTCCAGGGTGCCCCGGGTTTCTCTGGGGCTTCGATGCCTGGGCTGCGGCAGGCGTGGCGCTCCCACGCCGGAACTCCGTGGACGCCCCGAGCTCTCGGGGCTGGGTTTCTTGTGGCAGGTTTCTTGTGGTCAAGCTCCTACAGTGAGCGGCTTGAGTAAGGAACCCTTTTCGTTTGGGAGGGGCTCCGTGTTCCTTCATTGTTTCGCAGCTTGCCTTAGGTTTTCCTTATGTTTTTGACGGGAAATCGAAGGTTAACGTCTGGAAGAAAGGGGCCTCGTTCCTTATTTAGGGTTCCTCAGGTCAAGACCCACACTGTACTGCATGAGCTCCTGGAGTCGGGGGAGGGGGGTCGCCTGAGAGGCCGCCGCGCGGGTGTCGCAGCACGGCGGCGCGCCCGCCTACGAGCCCCCGGTGCACGCGAAGGGCCCGGAGGAGCGAAGGCTCCGCGCCGTCGGCCTCGTCGTCGGCGTCGCCGACCGTCCAGTCAGAAGACGGGGAGGAGGAGGAGGAGGAGGAGGAGGAGGAGGAGGAGGAGGAGGAGGAGGAGGAGGAGGAGGAGGAGGAGCAGGAGGAGGAGGAGGAGGAGGAGGAGGAGGAGGAGGAGAGTTACCACGCTCGCTGTAGGCTTTCAGGGAACCGGAACCATCTTTGAAGATACAAGCGGCCGTCGGGGAACTACTGGTGCCTGCGAACTTGCAGGAAACCCGAATCCAGTATTTGGGAAAGAGCAGGGCCCATTCTCAAAGTCGGAGGCATGCCAGAAGGCTATCCACCAGTGGCTGGCGCTAGGGGGAAAGAACCCCTAAACACCTTTGGTTGCCAGCGGTCGTGAGGGAACCGATCCCGGTGATCCCAGTGATAGATCTCGGCCGTACTTCGGGCAGTACATCCTTGGGCACCTCCTCGCGTACATTATTGGGGACTTCCTCAGGTACATCCTTGGGTACCTTCTTGGCTACCTCTTTGGGTACCTCCTCGGGTACCTCCCCGGGTACTTCCTATGGTACCTCACTGGGTACTTTCTTGGGTACTTCTTAGGGTGCCTCCATGGATTTAACCTGGGCAAGCGCGGTGGCACTGCGTTTCCCCCCAGGGCCCTGCCCTAGCACTGGGCAAGCCCCGCAGCCCCCATCCCTCGAGCGGCCTGCCAAATGCGGGACAGGCCACCAGAACGGTTGCGTTGATTTTAGGCTCGGGGAGGCTCGGGTCAGGGAACCATAATCATGACAGAAGGGGACGCCCGCGCGCGCTCGCAGGGACTGCGCGCATCAGAGCGCGCAATTGGATCGTGCGAGCAAAGCGCGTTGGCGACAGCGGTTGCTGTTGGTTTGTTTCTTGCTTGTGTGCTGCTTGATGGCCGGGCAGCGCGGAGAGCTCTTCATCGAAGAGTTCTTAGATTGAGGGTCGATTCCTCCGAGCGCGAGTCCCTTTCTGCGCTCGTGCAGAGAGAGGGACTGGAGTCGGCTGGCGATTTAGCGCATTTGTTTTGCTCGACGGACGAGGCGGAGCAGTGTGGAGTGCCCACGGCCTGGGCCGTGGCTCGGGACGTGGCGCGGGTGACGCCGTGGCTGGTGCCCGCGCATGGCATTTGCGCGGAGGGGCGATTTGGCGGCGCGGCGGCGGCCGCCGCGCCCGCCGTGAGCGCGGGGGCCGCGGCGGGGAAAGGGCGTGGGCCTACCGGGCGCCGCGGTCGGCCGAGACGCTGTGCCGCAGTGGCGACGGAGGCGGCAGAGCGTGAGGGGCGCGTTCAGCTGGCGGTCAGCGTAGTTCGAGTGTCGCTTGAATGGCGCCCGGAAAGCGGCCTCGGGCAGGGGTTGCAGGAGGCGCAGGCCGAGATGCTCGCCGACGTCTCGTCCGCGGCGGTGTTTAGGCTGAGTAATTTCGAAGCCGGGACGCTGCGCACGGCCTTGCGCGTGTGGGGGCAGTGGGCCGAGTGGGCGGGCCGGCAAGGGCAGCCGGCGACGAGTCTGGCGCGGCAACCCATGGCAGTCGCCGAGTTCGTGCATAAGCTCTCGATCGCACGGACGTCCGGCGTCAGGATCTGGAACGCCTTGAAGTGGATGTGCGTACATTTGAAAGCGCCTTTCTGCCTGGACGATGCGTTTCGCCCTGTGCCACGTGATCCAGGCAGTGGAACCGTAGCACCGCCGGCCCAGGCCACTGTCGTCGAACCCGAGATGATTTACCATGTGATCGATTTCCTGGATGGCGCGAGAACGCCTGGGCAAGTCATGCTCGCGGCTGGGATGCTGGCGGTGGTATTCGCGTGGGTGAGGTACACGCACCTGCTGCGCTCTAGGCCTTTAGAGAAGTCGGTTTATTTTTGCTGGTTCCGCGCATCGAGGGGGGGGCAGGGAAAGCGACAGGGGCGACCTTCGTTCGATTGGTGCTTGCCGAGGCGGCTAGGTGGCGCGCGGTCCGCCGCTGACGCCTTGTGGGATGGTTGGCACAAGTTTGCGGCGCGGGAAGATCGAGCAGGAAGGGCTGTGCCGACGGGGCTCGTCTTCGATCCAGTTTCCGGCGCGCCGGTGAAGTTGGGTGCCTTTAACCGATCGCTGAAGGAAGTATTCCGAGGCTCGCTAGCGGACGATTCCCAGTTGGATCTTGTGCCTTACAGTTTGCGCCGGGCTGGGCCTACATGGGCGAGCGCGATACAATTGGACTGGGAAGCCCGAGTCATCTCGGGCGGTTGGACGGAGGGGGGAGACAACTCCCGTCGGAACCAGATGCCGATCGTGTATAATGCGCGTCGGCGGCAAGCCGAGATGTGCACGCGCCTGCGCATGGCCGGAGTGTTGTCGTGCCTGCGGACCGATCTGGAGGCCCCAGTGCAGTGGGAGCAAGTGCGATGCTGGGCGAGTTCTGCGCCAGGAAAAGTAATTTTGGCCGACCTAGAGAAAGAGGCGCAGCAGAGGTGGCGGTGTCGACCGTTCGTGAGAAGGCCGCGTTCTTGCCCCCGTCGGTCGTCGAGGAGTTGAGGCGGCAGAAGTTTCTCCGGATAATCGTGGCCCCGCGTGGACAGCGGGTGGGGCGCGGTAAAGCGCCGGGCGCGCCTCCACCCAATTGTCGGGGTCCTGCCGACGGGGGCGCCGCGGGTAAGAGCGGTGAGGGGGGGGCGGGCGCCGAAGCGCCGGGCGCGCGTGCGCGCGCTGCGCACACCCTCGCGTCGGGGGCCCCGCGTGCAAAGCGGGGGGGGCGCGGTAAAGCGCCGGGCGGTTTGCGTGGGAACGCGTTGCCTGCGCCTGCGAGTCCACGCAGAGCGCCGAAAGTTGCCGGCAAAAACAAGCGACCAGCAGAGGCGGGAGCGCGCGCCAGTCCGGCGTCAGTTGCCATTGCGGGCCGCGCAGGGCGAACCGCGGGTCGATCGCGCGGCCCAGCGGTATTGTGCCCGGGCGTGGGCGGCATTGGAGGCTGTCTCCATCCCCAGGTCCAGGGGAGATGACGTGTCGGTGCGGCCGGGAGACGCAACCCGTGCAGGCCCGGCCGCGTTCCAAGCGCGGGGAGTTGACTGCGCCGGTCGCGCGGTGACCGTGCTTCCAGGTGACGAGGCAGCGCAGGGCGCGGAGTTGGGTGAATGTGACGTAAAGGGCTCAGATTGCGCGCCAGCGCACTGCGCGCCGCCAGTCAGGCAGGTTGCGGAGGGATCATCCGCGCGCGCGTCGCGAGCCGTGGGCCCGTCGCCCGAGCCGCGGGGCGCGATCGGGTACGTGCAGTCTGAGCCTGGGAGGGCTACCCGGGTAAGGGAGGTTATGGGGCCTCGATATCACGTCGCGATGCCCGTAATTCGTCGCCTCAAAAAGTCCAGAGCCTGGGCGGACAGTGAGTTCGGGCCAGTGACGAACCTATGTCAGAATGGATTGAGTGATCTGCAGTGGTTCCCGGCGCTCCCGGAGGGAGCCCTGGTGTGCGCGGCGTGTGAAAAGTTGCGCGGCCGGGCAGCCCCGGCGTGAGGTGGTGACGTCATCGCGGCGGAGACGCGCGGAGTTGCGCGTGGGCCTGCCAGCGAATGCCAACATAACGGATGCGTATGCGCGCCCCGAGGTGGGCTCGAACGCGGTCCAGAGAGTAGGTTTAGCGGAGCGACACGTGTGGTTCTCGGTATGTCTTTGTCAGTTGACGGCATTGCGCTGCCGGGGCGCGTCGGCGCTCGCGACGCCGCTGCACAATTCAGAGAGCTGGCCGCGAAGTAGCAGTTTGATGAGCGCATCGCCACCCACCTGGTCGAAACCGTGGGTCTAGAGACGTTGGTCGATTTCGCGCATGCCGTCACGAGCGAGAACGAGTGGGCGCCGATCCTCGAGCGCGTGCCGGATCTCGAGAGGAGGCTGGGACAGCTGTCCCGCGTGCGCCAGGCGCGGCCTTCGCCTGCGCGGGGGGTGGCCCTGCCTGGCCCGCGCCGCAGTTCGAGCGCGTAGTGCGGCAGGCGTGGAAAGCCGCGTGCGATGCCGCCCGGGAGTCCGAGACCCGGAAGAGGCGCGGCTTGGACGAGAGCGACGATGTCCCATTGCCGTCGCCGCAGCTCGCTGAATTGAGCGAGCAGTTCTTCGCTCGGTATAAGATGGCGTACCCAGCGGAGTGTGAGCCGTCCGAAGCGCTGGTCAGTAAGATCAGCAGGGAGCTGGGCAGGCGCCAGGTGACGATGATGAGTGTATGGAAGGTCCGCGCGTTGCTGAATGCCGCGAGGGCTGCCAGGAAGCGGCAGCGCATTGGGGATGTCGAATTCGTGTGCGATGAGAAGGAAGATCCGGATCCCGCGAAGGACTTGAAAACCTATATCGCGTTGCACCAGGTTCTCATGGTGGCATGCGCGCGCGCTGGGGTGAAGCCGATTGACCTGGCGCCCGGGACGCCAGAGAAGGCGTCTTCGGATACGACGGATTTCGTGCAGATTCCGTTGGATGTCGCGATGGCCTACCATTTCCGTTTGGTCAAGTACGCCAGTGCGATGCCGTTCTCGATTGCGCTGCCTAACGTCGTGCGTCGGGACGAGGAGGAGCGCGCTTGGTGAACGGACAGGGTCCGCACCAGCGAGCTGAGCGTCGGGAAGATAATCCGCGAGGGCTTGCAGACTCGCGAGGTCATGTGGAGCCCGCCCTCACCGCCAGCTCCCGGGCCGCAGCGGCCGCCGACGAGCGTCGGGCGGAGCCAGCGGACAGGTGGCAATGGCGCGCAGTTGGGCGATCGGTTGAAAGACGGAACCCAGGTGTGTCGCAAGTTCAACGCCGGGGAGTGCTCCGAGCCGTGCCCTCGCGGGCATAAGCACGTCTGTTCCGTCGTGATCAACAAGACGGGGCGCTTGTGTGGCATGTCGAACCACTGCGCCCTCAAGTGCACCAGGAGCCCGGGTCTCAGTTTTGTTTTCCCTGTTAGCTTAAAGGGGGCGGCCCGGGTCCGGGGGCGCCCTGGGTCCGGGAAAGGCGACGGTTAGCGCCGAATGTTCGGAACACCCGGCGTTGTAGTTTGCGACGCGAGGAACGCGAGCGGGGGCGCGGCCGACGGCGGCAAGCGCGGCCGCAAGGGCGATTGAAACGCACCCGCTGCCGCGCCGCCCGCCGCGGCAGAAGGGGCAGTCACCAGTGGGGTCGCGTGCCCCAGCGTCGTGGGCGTGCGATGGGGCCAGGCGGACATCGCTGTGAAAATTCGGAAGTCCTTTCCGGAAGAGTGGCTGGTGGGCGTTCCCATCCCGTTCTTGCAAGACTTGTTGAATACTTCGCCATTCGTTGATTTCGCCATCTGGGCGGAGCTGCAGGACGAAGGACTACCTCTGGGATGTTCTCTGGGCAGAAATTCCAAGGGGCGCGCGAGCGCCGCGTTGGGTCGCCAGGCAGGCGTGCTCGACCACAGGCTAGCGCTGGCGCCGGTTATCGAACTCGGCGTGGGGGAGCGGGCACACCTCGCTCAATGCATCGAATTCGCGAGCGCGGGGCGATTGCCATTCGACGATGAGTACATGGCACCCGTTGATTTGAAATATGCTGCCTTTGCCACGGTTGCGTTCGCGTGGGCCGGTGGTAATCGGCTGAGGCAGTGGCGCGAGTCTTGCGCCGGGGCGTTGAAGGAGCTTAGTCAAAGGCTGGCGCCGGTGTCCCGCGCCCTTCGGCTCTGGCAAAGCCCCTCAGTACATGCCGTGGCGCAGAAAACCCACATCGCGCTGATTTGTGTTCTGACTTGGGTGATGGGTTGGCCGGATTGGCAGCTGGCCCAGAGATTTGTGACCGGCTTCAATATCGTGGGGCGATTGGAGGAGACGGGTGTCTGGGAGCGGTGCGAAAGTTCGGAACCTGTTTCTGAAGACCGCTTGTTGGCGGAGTCCACCGCGCTTTTACGTTCCAGGGACAAGCGACGGTTTGATCCTGAGGCTGAGTTTCTTTGGGAATCATGCTTGAAGGAATGCGAGAAGGGCTGGGCTGCTCCTCCGGCGTCGCTGGCCGCGATGGACCGCGAGTACGGCGCCGGGCGCTGGGCGGCCGTGCCGTCGTTCGTGCACGTGCAGCAGAACGGCAAGCGTCGGCGGATAGACGATGCTAAAGCCGGTGGGCAGAACGGCGCGACGGTGTACCCTGAGAAGTGGCACTTGCCATCAGCGTTCACGCCTGCATTGTATGGCAAAGTCTTGAGGCAGCGGTCGGGAGGTAGCCAAACACCGGAGGTGGCCTTTTCCCCCTCCCCGCCGGCCGGTGTGTCGCGGGTTTCCCGCGGGCCGTTCCCCCGGGTCCGTTCGTGTGGGCCTAGTGGGCCCCTCCGGTGTCCAAGGGGCGCGGTCCGGCCCGGTGTTTGGCGTGCGCCCTCAGGCAGGAAGCTGCGGCGGGAGGCTTTGCCGATGAGGGCTTAACCCTTGAGACTGGAGGCGAGGACCTGCCGGACGCATACAGGTCCGTGCCGTTCAATCCCGCGCAGCTGCGATATAACGTCATTGCGGCGCGGGAACCGCGCAGCGGGGAGTGGCGATACTTGACTGCATTCGCCATGCTGTTCGGCTTGTCGTCGAGTGTTATGAATTTCATGCGGTGGTCTGCCTTTCTGGAAGCCGCTGCCAGGCGCGTGGCGGCATTGTTGCACACAATGTATGTCGTTGATGGCAGTCTTGGGGACCTCGGATTGGCGAAAGGCTCGGGACAGGCTTTACTCAACGTCTTGTTTTCGGAGTTGGGTACCCCGAATGCCAGCGCGAAGCAGCAGCGCATGGCCGCCACTGGGGCTTTCTTGGGAGTCGATCACGACGTGTCTCGGGTTTTTGAAGGCAGAGGGGTGGTCTCCTTTTGGCCGAAGGCCAGCATGATTGACAAAATCAAAGGCCTGCTCGCGGAGCACCGTGCGCGGAACAGCCTGACACCATCGGAGGCCTCGAAGCTCCGGGGCATTCTGCAGTGGTCGTCCTCCGCGATGTTCAACGGCGTCGGCAGCGCCGCGATGGCGCCGCTGAAGCAGAGGCAGTACACTGACGCGCCTCCGTGGGCGTTATCCCACGCGATTCGGCGGTGCTTCGATTACTTCGAATTTGTAATAGACCTTGCCCCGAAGAGAAGCGTCGACGTGGGCCCGCCCTCGTGTCCGCTGATTGTGATCGCAAGCGACGCGCGGGCTGACGGGGCGACCGCGCCCACAGGCGGCTACTTCCTGGTTGATTGCTTGACAGGGGAGCGTGTGGGAGGATGGTGTGTATTCGACGATGCCATACTCGCGGAGTGGGGTTTCTCGCCGGCGGACCGGGAGAGGGGCGCGAATCCGATCGCCCTCTGTGAGGGGGCCATGGTCCCCATTGTCCTGGCGCAAGAGGCGCGGAGGTGCCGAGGGAGGCGCATCCTGTGGGTGCCTGACAACACGAGCGCTCTCCACAGCTTCGTGAGTGGCAGGTGCGACCATGCTACCCTGGACCCGAGCGTCAAGCTTATGAATTTCTTCATGGCGCGCGCCGCGAGGGCAAATCGCGGGGGGACGCGCCGTGCAGCGTGTCGCGCCAGTTTCACTGCGACATGTCCACCTGGCTCGAGTGGGTAGACTCGAAAAGCAACTGGTCGGACGGGATCTCACGGCGCGCCGTACGCGCGCGGGGGCGGCCTTCCCCCGAGACGGCCACTCGCGCGGTGCCAGGCGGCTCGGCGAGGATAGCTTCGCCCGGGAGAATGGTTTTCGTACCGGCGAGGTGAGAGTGGACCCGGCCGCGTGGCGCGGGTGCTTACTAGACGCGTGGCGTGGGGTGCTACGGCGCGCGGAAGGCGCGATCCGCGAGGGCAATTCGCGGGGGGTGGGCCGCGGCGTGCAGCGTGCCGCGCCAGGCTCAGTGGATTCGCCGTAATGAAGGAGTCCGCGCAGGAGAGGTGAGCGCGGGCCCGGCCGCGGGGCACGGGCATGCCTCAGACACGGGGCGCCGTGTACATCGACGCGCGTTTGCGGAGCGGCGTCGGACCCAGAACAGCGTTGGGGGTGCAGAAACGCGGAGCCAGAGCAGCGTTGGGGAGAGCGGCATTACTGGCGAGCCACGCCAGGGTCTTGCCTTCTTCACGCAGGTGTTCCATTCGGGGGGTTTGGTCACCCCAAGGTCGTTCTGCGCCCCCGGAGCACCGTTGCACTTTCTGGGGTTGGGGGACGGGGTATGGGTTGGGGGAATGGGTGGGAGGATGGGGCCGTCGCGCGCCGTGTTCGCAGGTGGAGCGCGCGCGCGCGGAGGAGCGGGCCGCCCGCGTGCGCTTCGCGCCGCGGCGGGGCGCGTGCGATGCGCGGCGCGCGAAAGTTGCCAGGGGCCGCGCAGGGCGCGGCGCGGGGAATAGGCTGTCGGTGATTATGCGTTGACTTTAGGCTCGGGGAGGCTCGGGTCAGGGAACCATAATCATGACAGAAGGGGGCGCCCGCGCGCGCTCGCAGGGACTGCGCGCATCAGAGCGCGCAATTGGATCGTGCGAGCAAAGCGCGTTGGCGACAGCAGTTGCTGTTGGTTTGTTTCCCACCCACCACACCCTGGGCCCCGGTGGGGTTACCGGGGAGAATTTGGGATGAGCGCCGGCGTGGACTTCGCCGTGCAAGAGGCGATGCGCACCGGCTGCGAGGGGTCCTGCCTCGGGTCGGCCGAACGTGTGCGTCGCAGGTGCGAGAGCGCCGCGCAGGTCAGCGCGTGCGGGGAGGGGGCCTTCCTTCCCTGGTGGCCGCTGGCAGCGGTCGCATCGCCAGGTGTAACGTCTGACAGGTGCGCGACATGTTTTGCGCGCGCGAACACGCCCGCCGTATCCCGACCCCCGGTGGGGTGCTCGGGTCGGCGAGGGCGGCGCCGGACGCCGGCAGTGTTCGCTTTCCCCGTGGGGAGAGCGGCATTACTGGCGAGCCACGCCAGGGTCTTGCCTTCTTCACGCAGGTGTTCCATTCGGGGGGTTTGGTCACCCCACGGTCGTTCTGCACCCCCGGAGCACCGTTGCACTTTCTGGGGTCGGGGGACGGGGTATGGGTTGGGGGAATGGGTGGGAGGATGGGGCCGTCGCGCGCCGCGTTCGCAGGTGGAGCGCGCGCGCGCGCGGAGGAGCGGGCCGCCCGCGTGCGCTTCGCGCCGCTGCGGGGCGCGTGCGATGCGCGGCGCGCGAAAGTTGCCAGGGGTCGCGCAGGGCGCGGCGCGGGGAATAGGCTGTCGGTGATTATGGGCGGGCTTGGCGGGCTCGGCCTGCGCAGGAGCCCGCTGGAG
>CAUYUJ010016900.1:32942-88180 GCA_963575745.1 Prorocentrum cordatum
GAGGAGGCGGACGAGGAGGAGGAGGAGGCGGAGGAGGAGGAGGAAGAGGCGGAGGAGGGGGATAATACTACGAATAATACGGGTGGTACGAATCATTAAAATCATAATGGAGCATTTTCAAAGAGTCACACGTCTAGTAACTAGAAGACAACTCACAATACCAAAGCGTCGAGCAATACTAAGATGACGAGTACGATGATTCATTCCCAACCATCCTGTGGTGTTGGGTCCTCGTTTTGAAGAGACGGTGCCCGCGTCCTCTCCTCTCCTCCTCTTCCCCCTCCTCCCTCCTCCCCCTCCTTGCCTCTGCTCTCGGCACACCTCTCACGCGTTTCGTAGCCCCATAGGAAGCCTCCACCGCAGGCCCAGGGGGGTGTTTCGCATGCGTTGGCCACCCAGGCAGCGTTCGTGGCCCCCATAGGGAGCTCCACCGACCTCTCAGTGGGGTGTTCGCAAATGCGTTCCCCCACCCAGGGCACGTTTTCGTGGCCCCCCAATAGGGAAACCCACCGAAGGCCCTCAGTGGGGGTGTTCGCAATCGGTTCCCCCACCACAGGGCAGCTTTCGTAGCCCCATAGACTTCCACCGAAGGCCCCAGTGGGGTTCGCATGCGGTTCCCCCACCCAGGCACGTTGTTTCGTAGCCCCATAGGGAGCTCCACCGAAGGCCCCAGTGGGGGTGTTCGCATGCGGTTTCCCCACCCAGGGCAGCGTTTCGTGGCCCCATAGGGAGCTCCACCGAAGGCCCCAGTGGGGGTGTTCGCATGCGGTTCCCCCACCCAGGGCAGCGTTTCGTAGCCCCATAAGGAGCTCCACCGAAGGCCCCGGTGGGGGTGTTCGCATGCGGTTCCCCCACCCAGGGCAGCGTTTCGTGGCCCCATAGGGAGCTCCACCGAAGGCCCCAGTGGGGGTGTTCGCATGCGGTTCCCCCACCCAGGGCAGCGTTTCGTAGCCCCATAGGGAGCTCCACCGAAGGCCCCAGGGGGGGTGTTCGCATGCGGTTCCCCCACCCAGGGCAGCGTTTCGTGGCCCCATAGGGAGCTCCACCGAAGGCCCCAGTGGGGGTGTTCGCATGCGGTTCCCCCACCCAGGGCAGCGTTTCGTAGCCCCATAGGGAGCTCCACCGAAGGCCCCAGTGGGGGTGTTCGCATGCGGTTCCCCCACCCAGGGCAGCGTTTCGTGGCCCCATAGGGAGCTCCACCGAATGCCCCAGTGGGGGTGTTCGCATGCGGTTCCCCCACCCAGGGCAGCGTTTCGTGGCCCCATAGGGAGCTCCACCGAAGGCCCCAGTGGGGGTGTTCGCATGCGGTTCCCCCACCCAGGGCAGCGTCTCGTTGCCCCATAGGGAGCTCCACCGAAGGCCCCAGTGGGGGTGTTCGCATGCGGTTCCCCCACCCAGGGCAGCGTTTCGTTGCCCCATGGGGAGCTCCACCGAAAGCCCCCGTGGCGCAGTTCGCATGCGCTTCCCCCACCCAGGGCAGCGTTTCGTGGCACCATAGGGAGCTCCACCGAAGGCCCCAGTGGCGCAGTTCGCATGCGGTTCCCCACCCAGGGCAGCGTTTCGTAGCCCCATAGGGAGCTCCACCGAAGGCCCGCCCCGGTGGCGCAGTCCGCATGCGGTTCCCCCTATCCAAGGCAGCGCTTCGTGGCCCCATATGGAGCCCCACCGAAAGCGGCACCCACAACGCGTTACCAACAATTGCTTATGGTTGGGTCTTTCGCCAGGATAATACTATTTTGAATCGTCATACTATTACTAAGCACTCTATCACCCATGGCACGAATCGGACTAATCGTAATACTTATCCGAAGAAGAATAACACCACATCACATAGTTTTGATAGTATCACTAATATTTTTGAGGCGAAGAAACATACGAACACCAAGAGACACAACATCACCACTACGACACATGCTGATATACACTCTTAATGATACTCCTAACAATCGTGCTACTGCTAATAACAAGGTTACACACGTAGTACGAATACGTATACGGCGCTTCGTAATGTTAGTAATGATTCTGTTATGACGAATGCGAGTCATCTTGCTCGCGGTACTAACAAACATGACACAACATGTTGTTAACACGAAGCAGATTAATTCCAGAGGTGGAGAAGCAGGATACTTATACTAGTGCTAGTACTATTAAGGGGGAGCATAAGAAGGAGGAGGAGGAGGAGCAGGAGGAGGGGGAAGAAGAGGTGCCCATACCGCTACCCTTGCTTCGTTTCCGCCTTTGCGGGGCTCCTGGGAGGCCTTCGTCGCCACCGCTGGATTCGCTCAGAAATTCTGGTCAGAACGCACCCCAGGAAAGCATTCCCCCCCTCCCCTGGGACGATAGCGGGCGTTACCACGGGGGAGGGGGTTGCGGGGCCAGTAACGTCACGTTTCACACCAGTGCCGTCTGGGAATGTTTTAGGAACGACCAAGGACAATCTGGACGTCAGCACGAACCCTGGCGTTACTTGGGGGGGCGGTGAAGGGCGGCCGTGGCAGGTAAACGGCCGTTGCCGGGGAGAAACGGAAAAATATGTCTAGGCTTCCCAGATGGGGTCCGATCATATTGGGTCGGAGGATCGCGCCGTATCGGCGATGCGGCTCGATGTGGAGCCCGACTTTCTCCACGCCGACGTCGTCGAATGTACATCGCCGACGTCGCCAGTGCATCGCCGATGCATCGGTGATGCATCGGCGATGCGCCGCGACCCTTCGACCCCATCTGCTCCGACTCCATCTGGGAGGCCTCTAGCGTGGGCGTCGTCGCCGGCGTCGCCGACCTCCAAGGAGTTGAACAGACCAGGACGGATGCTTCTCGGCTTCTCGCAGTTTGCGGCCTCGGGGGCCCTCGCCGGGCCCCGGTGCCGTCAACGAACACGACTGGGGGAGAGGCTATGATCCCAGAGACGGGGTCGAGACCTTTCAGAGCCCCACATCATCAGGGGTAACTCGGGTCAGGGATAACTCGGGTTCGTTTTTCGGGAATCCGAGCCCGAGTTACCCCGGGCCCGAGTTACCCCGGATAACTCGGTCAGGGGTAACTCGGGTCAGAGATAACTCGGGTTCGTTTTTCGGGAATCCAAACCCGAGTTACCCCGGACCCGAGTTACCCCGGATAACTCGGGCGCCCAATATAGAGGTTGCGCGAGGAGGCGCCACGGCATCGGCGCCGTCGTCACGAGGGCGGTTGCCATGAAGGAAAAAAACGCAGACTTCCAGAGCATACTCCGGATTCCATGACAAAGTGGGGGGGGGTCACATTCGGGGGGGGGGTCTGATTTGAGCTGTCTTGGAGGGTTCGGGGGGTGTTCTGGGCAAAGGACCGCCCTTTGATGGATAGTCTGGGGGGTCTAAAACTTCTCGTCTGGGGGGGTTGTGACCCCCCCCCTTTTATTACCACATCTGGGGTATGCAGCAAGTAATGCGCAGGTGTTCCACCGTTCCCGGCCGCCGAGGGCCCATCGCCAGGCCCCAGGGCCGTGGCACGACCACCGGGGGCGAGACGCCGGCCCTGGGGACGTATAGTCCAGGGTTCCAGGGCCTTGTGGGCCCCGGAAACGGCAGGGCCCTTTTTTCACCGTTTCCAGAAACATGTCCCTTGAAAATGGAAGCGGCAAAAAAACGGCGACCAGAAACGGCAACAAAAACGGCTCCAGGATCGGAACCGGAGCCGGAACCGGTCAAACAACGGCGACGGAACCGGTAACAAAAACGGCGTCGGAACCGGCAAACAAACGGCAAACCGGAACCGGTAAAAAAACGGCCCTAAGTTCCAGGGAGCCCGGGAAGACAAGGCACCGGATGTCCGGGCTTGCGGTGACAAGGAGGAGTCGCCAGGAAGGAACGGCGCCCCGAGGCTTTCTCTCGATCTGTTCCCCCCAATGCTCCCTGGGTTAGGGGTCTCGTTTTGAGCAGAGCGGTGGGGTGCCAACTCCCTTCGCCTCCTCCTACTCCTCCTCCTCCTCCTCCTCCTCCTCCTCCTCCTCCCGCCCTCTGTATCGCTCTCGCCTGCCTGCCTGCACCTGCCTGCGCCTGCCTGCACCTGCCCGCGGAGGGACCGCACAGCGGGGCCCCCACGCAGGCCCAGATGGGACCTCGCCATCCCCGGGGGGCTTCGAAGTGCGAAACTGTCGCCGCTCTCGAGGGCTGCAGGGTGAGCTCGCACAGCGGGGCCCCAAGCAGACCGAAACGGGACCTCGGCTTCCCTGGGGGGCTGCGAGGTGTGAAATTGTCGCCACTTTCGAGGGCTGCTGGGGGAGCTCGCACAGTGGCGCTTCACGCAGACCGAAACAGGACCTCGGCATCCCTGGGGGGCTGCGAGGTGTGCAACTGTCCCCACTTTCGAGGGCTGCTGGGGGAGCTCGCACAGTGGGGCCCCACGCATATTCAAGCGGGACCTCGGCATCCCTGTGGGGCAGCGAAGTGTGAAACTGTAGCCATTGTCGAGGGTTGCTGCTGGGGGGGCCAGCACAGTTGGGCGCAGACCGAAACGCGACCTTGGCTTCCCTGGGGTGCTGCGAAGTGTGACGCCGTCGCCATTTTCGAGGGCGGATGGGGGGGCCAGCACAGTGGGGCCCCACGCAGATCCAGCTAGGACCTTGGCATCCCTGGGGCACCGTGAAGTGTGAAACTGTCGCCACTCTCGAGGGCTGCTGGGTGAGCTCGCACAGTGAGGCCCCACGACGCAGACCTAAACGGGACCTCGGCATCCGTGGGGGGGGGGGCTGCGAAGTGTGAATCTGTGGCCACTCTCGAGGGCTGCTGGGGGGGCAACACAGAGGGGCCCCACGCAGATCCAAGCGGGACCTCGCCATCCCTTGGGGGCTTGCGAAGTGTGAAATTGTGGCCACTCTCGAGGGCTGCTTGGCGGGGCAGCACAGTGGGGCCCCGCGAAGATCCAAACGGGACCTCGCCATCCCTGGGGGGCTTCGAAGTGCGAAACTGTGGCCACGTTTGACGGCTGCTGGGCGGGGCAGCACAGTGGGGCCCCACGCAGACCTAAACGGGACCTCGCCATCCCTTGGAGGTTGCGAAGTGTGAAACTGTGGCCACTCTCGAGGGCTGCTGGGCGGGGCAGCACAGTGGGGCCCCACGCAGATCCAAGCGGGACTTCGCCATCCCTTGGAGGTTGCGAAGTGTGAAACTGTGGCCACTCTCGAGGGCTGCTGGGGGGGGCAGCACAGATGGGCCCCACGCAGATCCAAACGGGACCTCGCCATCCCTTGGAGGTTGCGAAGTGTGAAACTGTGGCCACTCTCGAGGGCTGCTGGGGGGGGCAACACAGAGGGGCCCCGCGAAGATCCAAACGGGACCTCGCCATCCCTTGGGGGCTTGCGAAGTGTGAAATTGTGGCCACTCTTGAGGGCTGCTGGGCGGGGCAGCACAGTGGGGCCCCACGCAGATCCAAGCGGGACCTCGCCATCCCTTGGGGGCTTCGAAGTGCGAAACAGTGGCCACGTTTGACGGCTGCTGGGCGGGGCAGCACAGTGGGGCCCCACGCAGATCCGAACGGGACCTCGCCATCCCTGGGGGGCTTGTGAAGTGTGAAACTGTGGCCACGTTTGACGGCTGATGGGGGGGCCAGCACAGTGGGGTCCCACGCAGATCCAAACGGGACTTCGCCATCCGGAAGGGGGGGGAGGGGCAGCGCAGCGTGAGATTGTCGCCATGTTCGAGGGCTGCTGGGGGGGCCAGTGGACCTCGCCATCCCGTGGAGGGGGGCTGCGAAGTGTGAACCGTGGCCACTTTGAGGGCTGCTGGAGAGGGACAGCACAGTGTGGTTCCACGCTGACCTCGAGGACCTCGCTATCCCTGGGGGGGGGCTGCGGAGAGTGAAACCGTCGCGGCTTTGAGGGCTGCTGGGGTGCGCAACGCAGTGGGGTCCCACGCAGATCTGGAGGAGGAGGGGTGGGGGATGAGGAGAGGGAGGAGGAGGATGAGCAGGAGGCGGAGGAAAAGGCGGAGGCGGACGACCGGGAGGGAGGGGAGGAGGTGGGGGAGGGAAGGGGGAGGAGGAGGGAGGGAGGGGGGAGGGAGGGAGGGAGGGAGGGAGGGAGGAGGAGGGAGGGAGGGAGGGAGGGAGGGAGGGAGGGAGGGAGGGAGGGAGGAGGAGGAGGAGAGGAGGAGGGAGGAGGAGGAGGAGGAGGAGTAGGACGAGAGGAGGGAGGCGAGGGAGTTGAGGGAGAAGGACGATGAGCAAGAGGAGAGGGAGAAGGAGGATGTGGTGTTGAGCAGTTCGGCACGCAAAACGCCGCACTTCATTTTCTGGTTGCGTCTCCGCCTTTGTACCTTATCTTGCCCATGCTCCATCATCTCGCTGCTGCTGCGGAGGCGATTGTTCTTCCACCCCGATGTATTCCTTTTGCTTCTCCTTCCTGGTTCATTGCCTCCTGGCATTTTTGTACCTCTGCTCTGCGAATCGGCCACGCACATTGCGCACGACGTAGATATCCGCCGTGCGCCGTCTCTTGCAGTGTTGCTGTCGTGCTATCGTCGGCACGCCTCATATCATCCCTTGGTGCCGACGGGTTGGGTACGTCGCAGGGTAATTTCAGGACTCCCCAGGCCCCAGCGCCGTCAGCGAACGTCTCGGTATCAGGAGCGAAGTGGATTCAGGGGAAGTAGCAGAATCCAGGACCCGGTTTCTTCAGAACCCGTGCCCCGTGAGGAACATTTCGGACGCTTCGGTACTGTCCAGTCCGCACGTTCGCGTCCAGACATGATTGGACGACGCTCGCGCGGCAAAGTCGTGACCCACGTCGGACATATTCCGATGTAGATCCGATGTGGGTCCGACGTGAATCCGACATACTCCGACGTGGTCCTGGCGTCAATCCGACGTGGATCCGACGCACATTGGGTCTCAAGTTGCCGTGCGAGGCCTTCAGGGTTTTCCTTGTAACCTGCGTGCCCCGTAGAACGAGGTCGTTGAGAGCAATCAGCATACATCAGTGCAGGCACCAACTAGTCATATACATATTGCTTACCTCCTCTGAGGCAGCTCGCCGAGATCATCAGAACGTCGCACGACAGCAAGATGCATATGCTTTTCGGCGCCATCCCCGCGGCCACCATTGAGAAGGTCATCGACGCGATGTTCCTGAAGCCGGTCTCGGAAGAGAGAGAGGGGCGTGCAGAGGAGGGCGGCGGTGGAGTTGGCACATCGCCATGAAGGAGAGGGGCCCAGAGGCAAACGGGCTCCCCGGGCCCTCCCCGAGCCTCGGGACAGTCAGCAGAACCACTCGGGATTCGGGGGCGGCCAAGAGGGGGGTGATGATTAGGGGGGTGGATCTCATGGCGTGGGCCATGATATTTCCCCAGATGTCAGGGCGCCTCTTCTTATTTCACTGCGTCGCTGGCCCCCCCCGCTGGGCCGCGCACGTGCCGCCGGCCGTGACTTGCACGCCCCCCCCTCCTCTTGGACGCCCCTCTCCTGGCCGCCCCCGAGGGATGAAGCCATCTGGGGGTCTTTTTGGAAGTTGGTTTGGCTCTCTTGGGGACCTCTTCGGACCCTCTTGGGGCCTTGGACCCCCCATTTAGGGGGTTGCGGCAGCCTTCTTGGGGCCATCTCGGAGGCCATCGATCAACAAGAAATGGTGTTCTTGATTCGTCCCCCCACCCGTATGAGGCTCACAATGCGCTCTTGGGGTGCTCTTGGGGCGCCCTTGGGCGCCTTTGGGGTCGTATTGGAGCCCTCCTGGGGCCGTCTTGAAACATCTTGCGGCCTCGCCTACGCGAAGCGAAACTTCCAGAATGCACGATTTATTCATGTTTTGCTGGCTTTGGAAAGATTTTATCCTCTCGGGGGCGTCCTTGAGAGACCCCGTGGCCACTTGGAACCGTCTTGGGGTGGCCTTGGAGCCTTTAGGAGGCATGCTGGAGATCAGCTCGAGTCGTCTCCAGCTACCTTGAGCCATATTAAGGGGCCATCTTGGGCTATCTGGAGCTCTTTTGGAAGCATTCTGGGCCAACGAGGACCCTCCGACACCTCGCGACGCCCCCCTGGGGGACCCATGGGGAGCTGGCAGGGGGGCGGGTAAGCCCCTCCCCGAAAGGGAAGAAGGGATGGGAAGATCGAGGACAAGTACAGTGGGGGCGCGCATCAAGAAATCATGTGCTTTTGTCAGGGTATCCTAGGTTTCTTCGCGCTGCGCGGTGACTTCCCGCAGCCGTTGAAGAGGCTGCTGCGTTCAGGGCGCTCCCGGTTGCCCCTCAGGCGCACCTCGCGCGCGGGTTTTCAGGGTCGGGTTTCTTGCGAGGGTTTCTCGCGGCCGCGTCTGCACTGTAAGTGTATGTGCTCGGGCGCATGGGATAGTGGCGGGTCCCACTTTCATACCAAGCCGACGCGATCCTTCGCCAAACTCGGCAGCGCTGGCTTCATGTGTCGGGGGTTACCTTCCCCGATCCGTAGATCTCGCGCATTCGCCGATGTTAGCGTGCGTCTGAGGAGGACTAATTTGTCAGCACATCATCGAGGGTAGAAGAGACCCTAACCCCAATGACTTAGTGAGGACGTAGCCTCACTTTGGTCCCCGTGCCTGCATTCGGGAAGATATACCTGGGCGGTTTGGTGTGATAAAGCAGCAGAGAAAAAGACACCCGGTCCCTGATGTTTTTGGCGCTCTGGGCAGCGGCCCCCCTCCAGAGGGTCAGGGGTACCTTTGTTGCTAATCCACATCTCCTGTGATTTGCCTGTCTTCCACCACCACAACCATAAGTTGGAGGAGGAGGGAGCCCTCCTCCTCCTCCTCCTCCTCCTCCTCCTCCTCCTCTTCGTCCTCCTCTTCGTCCTCCTCCTCCTCCTCCTTCTCGTCCTCCTCCTCCTTCCTCCCCCTAACTTATGGTGGTGGTGATGGAAAACAAGCCCATCATCCTGTGCTTGTCGGTGCGCCTGTTCATCAGCACACCTGCAACACTGCTGGTCAACACTTGCTCGTCAGCACGCCTGCTGCGCAGCACTCCTTGATGCTGCGCCCGGAGGCCTGGTGGGACGTCTCCTTTCCCTGCCTTCGTCTCGGAGGCTGTGACGAATCCTTTGGGACCTTGAAGAACCCTGGGGACTCCCCATGGATTGACAGGGACCTCTAACGAGGCCTCTCGGAATCCCTGCCTCTTCGAGACTCTTACGAGGCCTGTTTGAAGCTCTTACGAGGGCCACAATTGTCGGGTTGACCCACAAGGGGTCCAGCGACAAGGAGGTGGTGCAATACATCTGGTGCAATCGATTTGGGGTTGCAACACATTTGGGGCGTGCAATGCATTCCGGGGCGCAAATATATTGCTATATTTTCTTGTGCAAGGCACTACTTGTAATGCAATGCAATACAATTCTCCAGCGTACATTCGCGATACAATTGCCCCAAATCTCTGGACCCCCTTTTGGAGACTTTTTAAAAAATCGGCGATAAACCCGGGTTATCCGGGGGGGGGGGAGGAGGGGGCCGGCCGATAACCCAACCTTCGCGCTGTGGGCAGCCCTGCTTATGCCCGCGCCCCCCCACCCCAGACCTGCACGACCGGCAAGGCTGATCATGTTATCCTGGGGGGGGAGGGGGGCAAGCCCGATGACCCAGGTTATCGCCGCCGGTAACCCAGGTGACCGCCGATGACCCAGGTTATCGCCGGTTATCGCCGGAGGGGGGCAAGCCGGATAGCCCAGAGACAACAGTCTCTGAGGTCACCCAAAAGTTGGCGGCCGCGCGCGCGCCCGTCCCCTGGGGCGCTCCTGGGCCCACCCGGTGCCGGGCCGCCTCGGAGGCCGGCCGTCGGCGCGGGCGCGGGCGCAGGCGCCGCCCTGGGGGCCGCCCCAGCGCCGCTGCAGAGCCGCTCGGTCCGCGCATGGAGCCGCCGCAGCAGTGCCTGCCTCCGCACTGCCCAAGACACGGCGCGATCCCCAACAGCGCACCGCGTGTCGGTTGACGCCTCCACGACCTGCGCCTTGGGAGCACTGCCAGCCCCACCGGCGGCACCGCACGCCAGGCCAGCCTCGCGCGTCGCCACGCGCCGCCGCAGCACCTCCAGCCGCTCCTGCCAGGACGGCGCTGGCGCCGCGCGAGCGCTGCGGCGCGCCGCGACCTCTGCAAGCAGGCGGCTGGCCTCCGTGCGCCCGCCTCTCGGCCGTGCAGGAGCCCCGCGTGTCGCGGCCCCCTGCCCGTCCGCCCGCGGGGCCTCCACCGTGCGCCCGCCTCGCAGCACTGCGGGAGCCCCGCGTGTCGCGGTCTCCTGCGCATCCGCCAGCTGGGCCTCCTCCGTGCGCCCGCCACACGGCGATGCGGGAGACACGCGTGTCGCGGTCCCCTGCGCGTCCGCCAGCGGGGCCTCCACAGAGCCCTGGGCCACGACCGCCTCGTCGGTGCCCTCCTCGGAGCTGACGTCGACCGAACTGCGCTCGTCGTGCACCGGCGTATCCGTAGCCCATGACCTGCACGTCTTGGGGTCCAGACCACGCAGCAACCTGTCCCTCCTGGCCGCCTGGTTGCTGACGTAGGTGCGCTGGTGGTGCCCCTTGTCGGTGGGCGGCCCGCGCCACGCCGTCTGCAGCCCCCTCGCCGCTCGGGTCTGCGCCCACGCGACGCAGACCTCGCAGAAGATGGTGGGCCCCGCGCGCCGCAGCCGATGCCCGAGGTGCAGCACCGCGCCGCAGCCGTCACCCTCGTGCAACCACGGGTTCGGCCTCTGCGCCAGCTTGCAGGGCCTGCCACCGTCGCGCGGCTGCAGCGCCTCGGCATCCAGGACCTCAGCGTCGCCCATCCAGTATGGCCCAGCACCGGCATGCGCCACCTCTGCCGCCGCCATAGGCGTGCCAGCGGGGTCGGCAAACAGCTCGACCTGATGAACTGCCGCGCCGCCGCGCCTGCCTCAGCACGGGAACGGCGCCCGCACTCGGTGCGCAGCATCCCGCGCTTGCCCTGCGCGCGCACCAGGGAGTGCTCCACCGCTGTCAGCTTCGGCACGGGCGGCGCTGGCGCCGCGGGCACGTAGCGCACCTCGGGGGCCAAGTCCCCGATGGCCAGGCAGCGCTGCGTTGCCCAACCGATGTAGTCCGCCACCTGCTGGAAGTGCTGCACATCGATGGCGTAGAACTCCGTGTACACTTGGGACACCGCGTGCTACAAGGCCCCCTGCTTGGCGAACCAGTCCGCCCACAGGTTGCCCGCGTACAGCACTGGGTGAAGCCCCGCCGCCAGGTGCGCGTCTACGTCCTGGTGCGCGGGGGCCCAGGACACCTAGGGGCGGCATGTCTGCTGCTGCAGGTGCCTCCACAACGTGGCGTGCACCGCCTTGGCTCGCTCCAGCTCTACCCCCCAGCTGCTAGCCTCCTGGGCCAGCGCCAGCAGGTCAGTGGCCACGAATCGCGCCTGCTGCCCCAAGAGCTTGGTGACATGCAGGAGCGCGTGTCGCTCGGCGCGACCCGCCCTCTGCAGGCGGCCAGGAAGGGCCCCGAAGGCCGCGCGAACGGGCATCCCGTTGGGGCCGAGCTGGACCAGCGACCAACCGCAGGGCCTCAGCTGGGGCATGCTGCTCGCAAAGCCCGGGCCATCGGTGAACGCAATGTTCCCGCGCTGCTCGTCGCTCGTGCCGCTCCAGTCACTCCGGAGCCTGACCTCCGCCTCGTCGGCCGCAGGCGGCACGCGCGGCGGCGGCGCGGGCAGCCCGACCTCATGCGCGAACCCGCTGAAGTCCGCGACCCCCACGCCGCTTGCCTGCAGGCCCTCATCACGCATAGTGGTCCATATCTGCTGCAGTCGGTCAGGGAGGACGTCCTGCTCTCCTGACAACCGATTCGCAACGAATCGTGCTGTGTCAAGCTCGCTGCCACAAGGGGGGCCAGCCTGGCGTGCGCGCAGCAGGGCCTCGCAGTCGTACAGCCTGTGACCTGGGGTGTCCGCCTCCGCTCCGCACGCCAGACAGCAGCCATCGGGGGCGACCCCGACGTCTAGCTGCCCCTGCCTGGTCCACGGCGTGCCTGCCCAGTGGATCCTGAGGCTGGCGGCAGCAGGCCCTCCGGCAACAGCGGCACCCTTGCCGCTCGCGCACAGCCTCGTGGCCCGCTTCCAGATCGGCCCCGTGGGCTGCGCGCCGCCGAAGTGGCTCAGGATCTGTCGCCCTTCCCAGCGGCTGACCCCCTCGACGATGTAAGCCTTGAGGTCCGACGGCGAGGTGGCGAGCATGTTGATGTGCTGCTCCTCGTCAGTGACCAGCACCAGGCTAGACCGCATGTGCCAGCCGATCCTCCAGAGCGTGAGCGTCGTCGAGGCGATCGGGCCGCGCCCCGGCCCCCGCGTCGGCTTCTCGACCGGCCGCTGCGTGATGGAGGCCCACGGTCGCTGAAGCCTGCCCAACGATGTCCTCTGCTCCCATACCCAGCTGGAGTACCTGACCACGAGCGCCACCGTCGCCTCGTAGACTGGATCGAACCTCGCGCTGCGCTGCGTGGCCAGGTAGATCGTCGCGCCCGACGGGCCTGGCCGCGCCCCCGCCAACCGGCTGGCCTCAGCCCGCAGCCTCTGCAGCTCGTCGTCGGAGTTGCCCACGACGCCCGCGCCGTGGCCGGCGCTAGGGGGCAGCCCCGTGCGCCGCAGCGCGGTGACCTTGCGGCCAGCAGCACGCTTCAGCGCCGCCAGGCGCCCGCGCCGAAGCGCCAGCGCCTTCGGCCGCAGCTTGGTCTGCCGTCGCTGGATCCTACCTCCTCCATGGTCATGCCCTAGATTGCGAGCCCAGGGTGGCAGCTGCAAGCCGCGGGATCCCGCGTGCTTCCTGCACTCTGCGGCTAGGCCCTTGGACGAGGTCACGTCGCCAGACTTGGCGGGCTGCGTGATGATGCCAAGCTGCTTGGCCTCCTCGCGGAAGCGCGTGACCGCGGCCCGTAAGACGCTGACGTTGATGCTCGCGGTCCTGACCCATTGAAGGGTGACGTCGTCCACGAGGGCCCTGGACGTGACGCCCATGCAGCGCGCCCGCCCCAGCGCGCGGTGCATCGGCACCGACGCGAGCACGCGCGCGTTCGCGCATCCAGCTAGCACCCCTTGGTAGGACACACTTCGTAGGACACCGAGCCGAACGCTTGCAGCCGCCAGGGCTGCCTGTACAGCTCCACCAAAAGCCAGACCAGCGGCAGCGGCATCTTGAGCAGCCGCGCCTCCTGGATCAGGGTCTCGGGGATCACCGACTCAAATAACTCCAGGCGTCCAGGAGCACGGTGACCACCTGCTCCTCCAACGCGACCGCTACCTCGGTCTCGAGTATCAGGTCGAACGCTGCATCAGACGACGATCTGCCCGCGCCGGGCCCCCAGATGTCGACGCTGGGGTGCTGCATGAGCCAGCCCTTGGAGATGTCCGCCCGCGCCGTCGACCACCAGCGCGCCAAAGAATGCACGGAGGAGGAGGAGGAGGAGGAGGAGGAGGAGGAGGAGGAGGAGGAGGAGGAGGAGGCACCCCTCACACGTGTCCTGGCCCCATCGGGAGCTCCACCGATGGCCCCAGTTCAACCGCCCGCATGCGTCACGCACACCCATGTCGGCACACCCCTCACACGTGTCGTGGCCCCATCGGGAGCTACACCGAAGGCCCCAGTGCAACCGCTTGCATGCGTCACGCACACCCATATCGGCACACCCCTCACACGCTTCGTTGCCCCATTTGGAGCTCCACCGAAGGCCCCATAGGGAGCTCGACCAGATCGCCAGTGGCTGCGTTCGCATGCGCCCACCGCGCCCATTTCGGCACACCCATCACACGCTTCGTGGCCCCATCGGGAGCTCCACCGGAGGCCCCAGCGAAACCGCTCGCATGCGTCACGCGCATACATTTCGGCACACCCCTCACACGTTTCGTTGTCCCCTAGGGAGCTGCACCGAAGGCACCAGTGCCAGCGCCCGCATGCGTCATGAATACCCATGTCGGCACACCCCTCACACGTTTCGTGGCTCCACAGGGAGCTCCACCGAAGGCCCCAGTGCCACCGCCCGCATGCGTCACGCACACCCATGTCGGCACACCCCTCACACGTTTCGTGGCCCCATTTGGAGCTCCGCCGAAGGCCCCATAGGGAGCTCGACCGGCGCGCCAGTGGCTGCGTTCGCATGCGCCCACCGCGCCCACCCATCACACGTTTCGCGGCACCATTGGGAGCTAACCGACGGCCCCAGTGGCTTCGTGCGCATGCGCCCACCGCACCTATTTCGGAATATCTCTCACGCGCTTCGTGGCACCATAGGGAATTCCACCGACGGCCCAGTGGCTGCTTTCACATGCGCCCACAGGACAACTTTTGGCACATCACTCACACGTTTCGTGGCCCTACAGGGAGCTCCTCCGAATGCGGTGCGTGCAGCGACGGTACTCAGAATTGCATATGGTTGGGTCCTTCGCCGGGCTAATTTGTGGACAGCCATGGGTTTCTTCCACGGCGTTGCTGGCGTTTGTTCTCTTGGCGTGGCCCGCGAGGTAAATCCTGGGGCCAGGGGTCCCTGGGTTTCTCTCCGTTCGGAGCCAGGAGCCGAGCGCCCAGGCCATGGACAAGACACTTCGCTGATTTTCCGGGCTGGGTTTCCTGCGACGGTGTCATGTGGCCGCGCCCACATTGCATGGAGGGAGGGAGGGGGATGAGAAGCAGGATCGTCAGGATGAGGAGTCGGAGGAAGAGGAGTTTGAGGAGGATGATCCCGAAAAGGATGACGATGAGGAGGACGAGGAGAGGTACCTCAGGATGGGAGGAGGCGATGGAATCACGAATCGGCAATTGAGTGGGTGTATGATAAAGATAAAGTGGTGATGTGGAGTAGAAGGATTCGGTGTGATCGAGGTCGCCCACGGGGAGCGCGTCATAGAGCAGGGGGACGAGGGCCAGTTCTTCTACATCGCGAAAAGCGGCTGGTTCGAGGTTGTCCACCCTTTCTCTTGTCGTGGCACTTACCCTTTGCTGCGTGACACGTCTTCCATCCTCCTTCCATCTCCCCCCCATCCGTCCTTTCTCCGTCCTTATCTTTGATTTGCTCACGCCGCACCGCCGACCTTTTGGGAGCCCTGGGTGCCTCTTTTTTTCTAGTGGGCGCTGTCGCAGAAGCGTGCTATCGCCAGGCGTCCATTTTGAAACTGCCTTCGCCCCCCGTCCCTCCCCCTCCTTTCCTTCCCTCCTGCCCCCCCTCCCTCTTCTCCCCCCTTCCTTCTCTCCTGCCCTCCCTCCCTCTCCCCCCTTCCTTCCCTCCTGCCCTCCTTCCCTCCCTCCCCTCCCTCCTTCGACTGACCATCCCCCGCCCTCCCTCCATCACCGAGTGTTCAGCGTCCCCAAGCCTTCCCCAGGATAAGCGTGTGCAGATCACGCTTGCTCGGAGAAGCTATCGAACCAGAAAGTACGAGGGTCTATTCCCGAATCAGAAGTCGCCCTGTTCAACCTGAGCAGTGGCTTTGGTGGTGGTCGGGTCATGCCACCTCGCTTCGCGAAGCGGGCCTCTCCTATCCTAGTCCGCCCGCCCTGCCTCCTCCCCGCTCCGCCCGGATGCGGTCGTACCCTTTACGTTTGTTCGTGTTCCACAAGCTTCTTGGCTGGCTTCACGAGTTGGCCACCTGTCCCTCGTAGCAGCAGTTCTCGCCGAGTTCAGAGGGTGGGATCCGTTGTATCACTATGTGATGGCGGAATCCCTGGAATCCCACCCTCCCTCCTGCCTTACCTCTTTCCGACCGCTCTTCCTCCTCCCCGCTCCGCCTGCATGCGGGCGTACCCTTCATGGTCGTGCGCTTTTCCCCGCTCCGCCCGCCTCACCGCATTCAGCCTGAGACTTGCTGGGCGAGTGTGAGGAGCTTCCCAGGGGCCGCTCCCGTGACCCGCTGGGGGGGCTTGCTCGGGAGCTCGCTGGCGGCTGCGGGGGTCCTCTCGGTGAAGCTCGTCTTGTCATCGCTAGGTCGCGTGCATTCCTTTTCGGCGGGGACCATCGGGGAGCATTCTGGGGCATCCTACGAAACAATACGCGCACAAAGCCGAACCATGCACGGGAACTGGGCGTCCGAGCGAGGCGAGTCGGAGCGGAGGAAGGTCGTGTTCGCGCATCGCTCGTATCCCCTGGGCATCGTGGTTTCCTTTCTCCTGGTCGTCTTGGGAAGTTTATCAGTTGGAGTCGATACGTGGATGATCTACACGCCAGGAGTCTTCCTTTATGCTGCCCCTGCATGTTTTGTCATCTTCAGTGCGTTTTCGAGGTGTCAGTTCGAGTTCCCCTCTTGGACCCCCTTGGGGGTTCTCTTGGGGCCTTCTTATGCGTATCGGGAGCCTCTGGGGCAGACTTGGGGCCTTCTTGGGCCGTCTTGGGGCCGTCTTGGGAGCCTTGCTGGCCGTTCTGGGGCGGTCTTGGGGGCCTCGGAGACCTTTGAGAAGGTTGCGAGGATCCAACAGGCAGATGTGCTCAACGAGTATGTTCCCCCCCACGGGCTGGGACGATGTTTCGTTTTGGGAGCGCTTTCGGCACGTCCTGGGACGCGTTGCGGACGGCTGGGGCGACGTGAAAGCCATCTTGGGCCATTTGGGAGCGGCTGGGGGCATGATGCAGGCCATTGGAGGCCGTCCATGATGGGCTTGTTTTCCACCACCACCACCACCACCAAAGGTAGGAGGGGGAGGGGGTCCTCCTCCTCCTCCTTCTCCTCTTCTTCCTCCTCATCCTCCACCTCCTTCCCCCCCAACTTACGGTGGTGGTGGTGGAAAACAGGCCCATCAGTCCAGGGGCATTGTTGGAGCAGCTGATGCCGCCGGCGCGTTTGCCCCCACGCACCCCATCGAAACAGGTCGGACCAGAGTCCCAGGAGAGTTGTTTGTGGAGGGGCCCCACGAGGACCCAAGTGGTATCCAAACTGGCCCCTAAGTAGGCCCCACATGGCCGCGCGATCGCCCCAAGATGTTTCAAGGAGGCTCCCAGGGCGTAACTGAATGCTGCTACGCATCCCTGGTGAGGGCACATCGCCTGGTGATGATTTTTGGATGGAGCTGGTAGGAGCGCGCGGAGCGTCTCCAATAAGCTAGATAACACGCCGAGAAAAACCTGAGGAATCGGGGATTTGCTTATTTAATGCGTTCGCCTTGCCTGCTCTTTTCTCGTTCTGCATGTTGTCCGCCTTCCTCCTGCATTCTTCCATTTCTCTCAGGTTTCATTCCTGGTGGTTTGTATTTGTTCCTGTCTCCTTCCTTACTCGTTTGTTACGTATTCCTTATGCGTTTGTTATTCCTCCGAATCGAAGACGCCTACGGCGAACCACCGCCGCCTCCTGCCTTTTGAACACGCCCATGCGGCCATACGTTGGGCCGAAGTCTGGCCAAGCTATGGGACTATGTCTTCCCCCAGGCCATCTTGGGCCAGCTTGGCCGTCTTGGAGGTATCTTGATGGCCGTCTTGGCCGATTTGGGGTCGTCTTGCGTTGAAGACCGATGAGATCTGTAAGTTTGGCGGCTTCCGGGTTGCCAGCGCGTCAGGCCCTAAATCCGATCAAACGTCGTCCATCGCGCCGTGTGCCCCTGTGGCAAGCCACAGGGGGCGGCGGGTCCAGTGGCCTGCGACACATTCCGCCGCCATGCCTGGGCTGCGGGTCAGAGGCCTCTTGGGGTCTTCTTGGATGCCTCTTGGGGGCCTCTCGGGGGCCTCATGGAGCCTCCGTGGGATCTTCTCGGGCCCCCCCTTTGCGGACACCTCGGGTGCCCCTTGCGGCCTCTTGGGTGCCTCCTGGAGCCTTAAGGGCCTCTTGGCGGTCTCGTGGTATCTTGGCACAAGAGATGTCGTGGGGCCAGCTCGGAATTCCCCCCTCGAGGGCCGAGAACGTTCAATGCCAATGGTTCAATTGTTGTGGATGGGGAAATTCCCGAGAGCGCCCACGAGCGCCGAGGAGTGCCCAGAACAGTGGGCCTGGATCCCTTGCAGACTCGTTGAAAGGGACTCCAGGGCAGTCCCCTCGGTGCCTACGGACGGCACCGGACGGCGGATGAAGATGACTTTGGAGGGAAGGGTGCGTCGCACGCGGCACCAGTGCTGCATACTGCCATTGCTCTGGTCCGTCCTGCCTCTCCTCCTGCTCTTCCTTCTCCTTCTCTCTTCCCGCGAGGTCTTTGTGAGCAAGCAGGGGAAAGAGCCGGTGAAGGCTCGCGGTCGCTGTCCTTCTGCACAAGAGGATGTGGATGAGGAGGATGGGGAGAGACGTGGTGGGCGGGATGTACACGGAGGTATGAGGGAGGAGGGAGGCATATGGTGGATGACGATGAGGATGATGACGGCGTTCAGTGAGTAAGAGAAGCATAATGTTGAGGGTGAGAATGAAGTTGAGTGTGAGAGTGACGATGATCGTGATGACAATGGTGACTACGCTACGACGCTGACTGCGATGACGGTGGCGATACTATCAAGGACGACGATGCCGCCGCCGACCGCGACGACGACGATGAGGACGAGGTTGATGATGAGGATGATGGTGAATGTGATGAAGATGATGTTGATGGCGATTGTGAGGGTGGTGGTGGCGACTATGATGTTCGGAGAAGGAGAACGAGGGATGATGAAGAGGAGGAGGAGGAGCCCTTCTTCATCCTCCCGCCTTCTCCCTTCTCTTTCCTTCTCATTCATCAGTCCTTTCTCATCCATCCTCCGTAGTTCATCCCCACCTTCAACTCTTCAGACATGTCTCATGCTTCTCCCTCCTGCCTCTTGCCTCCTCCATCTCCTTACTCGCTCGTCTGTCTTCCCCTCATCCTTCTCATTCGTCTCGTCCTCCTCCCCCTCCCCCTTCCTCCCTCTTCCTCCCTCTTCCTCCCTCGTCCTCCCTCTTCCTCCCATGCGATGACGACGTACGATGACCGCGTACGGCGACGACATACGACAGCGACGACGACGCATCGTCGACATTCGACGATGACGACGACGTCCAGCGACGACGATCACGGCGGCGACGACGATACACATAGATGCCGGTATGTAGGTAGAGGTAGGTCGGTAGGGTGGTGTATATGGGTTTGTGCAGCGCATTGGTGTACCTCTCTACATGTGTGCACGCATGCGCGCAGATTGGGCTATTTGTGTGCGTCCATGTGTACGTATCTGTCCAGCTGCCTGAGGCAAGTCCCGACACTGCTCCAGTCTAGCATGACGGGTGGCGATTGCTCGAGGGGACACGGGGAGGCCGTCACGTGTGACCTACCAGGCCTCTTGAAGCAAGGGCGCCCCCGAGGGCGCGAAGTTCTTCGCGCTTCGCGCTTCGCGGTTCGGCGCCGATTCCTCCTCGTCCTCCTCTTCTCCCCTGGGAGGCGCCCTCGAGGGCGCGAAATCATTCGCGCTTCGCGCCTCGCGCAGCGCGAAGCGCGAAGCTGGGAGCCCTTGTTGAAGGTCCTGTAGGCCTCTTGGGGCACCCCGGGGCCTCGTGGCACCGCCTCGGGGGCACCTAGGGGGGCTCGTGGGGGGGCCCCCTGGGCCGTCTCGGGGCGCTCTCGGGCCGTAGGGACGCTCTGGGGCCTATCCTGGCGGGCTCTCTGGGTCTCCTCCTCCTCCTCCTCCTCCTCCTCTTCTTCGGCCAGCTGAGGCACTGGCTTGGGCCGTCTCGGGGCCGGGGGGAGGTGAGGAGGGGAAGGCCTTCTCAGAAGGCGGCGGGACTCCTCAGAAGCCCTCGCGCCTTCTGAGAGGTTTCTGTGTCGTCGGGGAGGGCTCAGAAAACTGCTCAGAAGGCGGGGGGCTTCCGAGCCTTTTGAGAAGGCCTTTTCCTTATCAGTGCCCCTTCCTCGCTCGCCGCCAACTCTTGGAGGCTTCTTGGGCCGTCGTGAGCCGACGAAAGCTCGCAACGGCGAGACTGCGAACATCCTCCAGAATCCGAGCGACGTCAATAATGTTGGCCACTCCGGGCTTTGCTGGAGGCTCTGTTGGAGCCCTCTGTGGCCGTCTTGGAGGCCTCCTGGGCGGCCTGGAGGCCATCCGGGGCCGCCTCGACAGGCCATCTTCGGCCGTCTTGGAGCGCTCTGGGGCCACCTTGGCGGCCAGGGTGGCCTGCCCAGGTCGTCTCGGAAGCCATTTTGGGCACCTCGGGCGCCTTGGGGTGGCGCCAGGGGAGCGTCGGGCAGCCGAGGGAGCCGCGGGAGGAGGGGGCGCCGCGTGCGGCGCGGCGCGGCCCGAGAGGTCGGGGGCTCCCCTGGAAAGATTGCTCAAGCCCTGCCAGGCAGCGCTTGACATTCTTCCACGCCTTAGCGTGCCAGGAGGCACGGTGGCGAATACACACACACACGCATCTCTCTCTCTCTCTCTCTCTCTCTCTCTCCCTCTCTCTCTATATACGTGTATATACGCATGTGGCTACACACATATATATATATACATACATATATATACACATCAAGCATGCACACCTCATCTATGCGTACGTGTGTGCATGTGTCGGGTACACATGTATGCACAGGTTTATGTGTCTGTCCGTCGGTCTGTCTGCCTCTCTGTCTGCCTGCCTGCCTGTCTGTTTCATGTCCGTATGTATGTGTGCATGTGTGCATGTGTGCATGTGTGTGCATGCATGCATGTCTGCATGCATATATGCATGCATGTATGCATGCATGCATGCATGTATGTACCTTATAGATCACCCAAGATAACTTTTTTATCGATGTTAACTTTATAGAAAGTTGTCAACTTTCCGCGAAGTTGACAACTTTTTTAAAAGATGTTAACTTTTTGTTTTCGGCGACTTGGAAAGTTAACGTTGGCGCGACGAAAAGTTAACATCGACGACGCAAAAAGTTAACATTTTAGATAACTATTTTTGAATGTTTTTCGATATGATGTTGCACTTGTGTTGCAGTTTTGTTGCAGTTTTGTTGCAGTTTTAACAAAACTGCAACAAAACTGCAACTCAGTCGTTGCAGTTTTGTTGCAGTTTTGGTGCAGTTTTAACAAAACTGCAACAACACTGCAACAAAACTGCAACTCAGTCGTTGCAGTTGTGTTGCAGTTTTGTTGCAGTTTTGGTGCAGTTTTGTTGTAGTTGTGTTGCAGTTGTGTTGCAGTTTTGTTGCAGTTTTGGTGCAGTTTTGTTGTAGTTTTGTTGCAGTTTTGTTGCGGTGTTGTTGCAGTTTTGTTAAACCTGCAAACTGTGTTGCAGTGTTGTTGCCTTTTTGGTTTCGGTATGGTGTAGAGTGCTGCTGCTATAGCTATGATATGCTATGGTAACCTACAGGGTGGAATCTTTGCGGTGCGCGCAGGCAGTGTGATGCAGCGGGTAGGCGCGTCAGACGTGGTGCAAGCGAGCATTAGCTTGCCTCTATCGCTCTCTCCCTCTCCCTCTCCCTCTTTCCTCCCCTCTCCCTCCTGGCTCACCTCTTTCATGGACTACGTCATTCCTCTTAGCTCCTCTATTCATGCTCCTCTGCCTTGTGCCATCTCTCTCGTCGCCTGGGTGAGGACGGGGAAGGCGAGGAGAAGGACGAACAGGGTGAGAACGGGTGTTGCGGAGGCGTCGGGTAATGATGAGTGTTTTTGATTATGATTACGATGATGATGATGACCATGATGATGATGATGATGATGATGATGATGATGATGACGGTGCTAGCGATGATGATGCCGATGGTGAGACTGGTGATGATGATAACGACGACGACGACGATCATGATGACAATGACGATGTTTATGATGATGTTATGATGTGGTACGATGATAATGATGACGATTCAAACTGCTGCTGGTGGTAGTGATGATGACGGTGGTGATGATGAGTAGGCGGATTATGCTGATGATGCTGCGGATCACTATGTTGGTGAACATGGTTGTGATGGTTATGAGGATGATGATGATGATGATGATGATGATGATGATAATGCCGTTGCTGCTGGTGCTCGTGATGATGAAAGGGGGGCTGCTGATGCGGATGGTGGTGATGTTGCGGGGCAGGGCGGCGATGACAACGGTGAGGCATATGAGTGGGGAGATGATGATGAAGCGGGAGATGGTGTTGATGATGATGCTGGTGATGCTGATGATGATGAGGATGATGATGCTGATGATGATGACGATGCTGCTGATGATGGTGATGACGATTACGTTTATGCTGGCTGTGGTGGTGATGATGATGCTGATGGTGAAGTGTGGAAAAGAGACTTGGGAGTGGGACGACGATGTGGAGGAGGAGGTGGATGGGGGGGAGGAGGAGGAGGAGGAGGAAGCGGAGGAGGTGGGGGAGAGGGGCAAGAGGATGACGAGGATGATGAGTATGAGGAGGCCGTTACGGCTTAGCCCCGCAGGCACCCCCCCCCCAGGGTGGCGCGAGCATGCCCATGTGCACAGTTTTCGGCTTACCCCCTCCTCCTCCTCCTCCTCATCCTCATCATCCCTCCCTTCCTCCCTCCCTCATTCCTTTCCTCTCTCCCTCCCTCCCTCCCTCCCTCCCTTCTCCCCCTCATCATCGCTCCCTTCCCCCCCCCCTCCCGCCGAAAACTTGCACTGGGCACGCCCAGTTCCATCGCCCCCACCCCTTGTGCGATGGCGTCTGCGGCTGCACAGCGCCAGAGTCGGACGAGGCCCGACGACGCCATCACCGTGGCCTCGCTCTACACGGTGGTGCAGAGCTGGCTTAAAGCTCGGAGGGGGGGGGGGGGGGGAGGGGAAGAGAGTGAGGGGCGATGACAGGAAAGTGCAGCGACCCGTCTCCCTCCCACGTCCCTCCCTCTCCCCTCTCCCCCCTTCTCACCGCCATCGCACCTTCCTCCCTCGGCCACTCGTCCATTCCCCCTCCGCCCCCCCCAACGCCCGCGCGGGGAGGGGCTCGCGCGACCTCATGGGCATCATCACTCCGCTGCAGGAGCTGGCCGCCCACAGGTCGCAGGGGTAGGCAGTAGTGGTGGTAGTGGGTCGTAGTGGTTGTTGTAGTAGCCTTTGCAGTCGCAGTAGCATTCTTACCACTCACATCATCGTTGGTAGTAGCAGTCGTAATAGTTACATCATGTAGTCGAAAGCGTAGTCGTAGCTGTACTCTTAGTCGTAGTCGTCGTCGTAGCCAGAGCCGTATTGGAGCGGTAGAAGCAGCCGTCGTAATCGCAGCCGTTGTCGTAGTCGAAGTAGTAGGGATAGTAGAAATAGTACAAAAAGTAGTAACAGTGGTGATCCTAATGTCAGTATCAGTCTCACTCTCTACTCTTGCTCCTCCTGTAGACTCCAACTCCCGCTATCACTCTCACTCCCATCTTCCCCTCTAGCTTTAAGTCTCATCCTGGCCCTAGCTCTCATGACCCTCACCCCATAGGTCTACGCCGACTGCGTCGATCATCTCGCACTACGCTGATCTCTTCACGGGGCTCGTGAAGGCGCAGGGGCCGCGATGGGACGGGGCCAAATGAGGAGGAGGAGGAGGAGGAGGAAGAGGAGTTGGAGGAGGAGGGGGAGGGGAGGGGGATGATGAGAAGGAGGGGCAGGAGGAGGACGAGGACGCAGGAGGAGGAGCACATACACTTCGCCTTTCCACACACTGGAGAAGGACGTGGGGGAGGAGGATGAGGAGGGGGAGGAGGAGGGGGAGGAGTTGGCCCCGCCTCTCCCTCCTGCCGGAGCCAGAGTAGTAAGGGGAGCTGGGAGGAGGAAGGGTAGGAGGAGTGAAGGGTTTGGAAGGTGCCGCAGAATTACGTGCCTACACCACATGAGCATTAGATCGATCCTTAACCGTCCCACTCCTCCTCCATTCTCGTACCCACCAAGTTACCCCTCCTCCATTCTCCACTACCCATCAAGGTACCCCTCCAGTCTCCATTCATCAAGCTACCCCTCCTCCATTCTCCATTGTCCACTTATCAATGTATCCCTCAAGGTATCCCTCACAGTTTCAGGAAATGTAACCCTTCAGATCTGATTTCAGGTATCCCTCAAGGTATCCCTCAAGGTATCGCTCAAGATATCCCTCAAGGTATCCCTAAAGATGCCCCTAAAGGTATCCTGAAAGGTAGCTATTCTCCATTTCTCCCCTCAGTATTCTTCGTCACCCTCCTCTTCCTCATCCTCGGCCTGCGGGGAGGTTGCGCCCAATTGCTGCCTGCCGCCGAAGAAGTTTGCGACGTGCCTTGAGAAAATGCATGGCGACTCGGAAATTATATTGAGCGCTGGAGACGCTAAGGATGTTGCCCAGTCCTGCTCGAACGCAGGCTGGTACATCAGGATTGGAACGGGGGCAGGGGGGCGGGGCAGAGAGGGTGGAGGGAGGGAGGGATGGAGGGAGGGAGGGAGGAAAGAGGGATGATGATGATGATGATGATGATGATGATGATGATGATGATGATGATGATGATGATGGGAAGGGGGAAGGAGGGAGGACAGAGGGGCGCACGCGCATTTCCAATAGCGATGGGTGGTGGGAAGGAGGACAGATGGAACGTGAAGGGTGGGAGGGGCGTATGAGGAACGGGAGAGGTTCGATGGGGGAGGGGGTGCGCAGGCTGATGTGATTGCCTGCTGCGCACGTTGAGGGAATTCGCAAGCTATCAGATGGTTCAGGGGAGGGCCAGCTTGTCCAAGCTACGCGACCTGAAGAAGGACACCCAGGGCATGATGCGCATGATGAGCAGGGCGGGGCGCGGGTTTACGACGACGGCGGCGATGGCAGGGGATACTAGGAATGAAGAGGGTTGGGGCTAAGGGTGGAGGAATGGGGAGGCATAAGGGGATGGGGGGGGGGAGGATGGGGCGAGGAATGGGGGGTGACGGGGGGAGAGGGGTCGGCAGGAGCATTTCTACTGCGGTGTTTCATGCGTCCCGTATTGTGTTCCTCGCCATCCTCTTGCTCAACCTACTCCGTCCTTCAGCCCCCTCTCATCCTCATCGGCCCTTATCCTTTCGCCTTCACCTGGGCCCCCCCCTTCCCCCCAGCCACCCCCACCCCCCGCGGCGCATTCTGAGCGCTGCAGGGGAGGCCTGCCCAAGAGAGGCCGAGATCGTCAACGAGCTCTTCGACCTTGTGGACCACACCTCCTCCATGCCGAGTGCTCCGCCTCAGGCCCCATGTTCTCATTGTCATCATGTGCAGCAATTCCCGTCCACGCGCCATCTGCATTGGTACCGCCTCCTCCTCCACCTCATCCTCCTATAGATCCTCAGCTCCTCCTCGCCCCCTAGCTCCGCGGCATCTTCCGTTTCCCCTCTTCACCCAATCCATGCATTCGCCGAGGCCCGATTTGATGCGTGAAGGAGGTGCAGTGGGATAGACAAGATGTTTGGTGATCGGCGTTTGTATGTGTACGTACTAATTACTGGCACGCGGTTGGCCATGTCATCTTCACGTTGCATTTCGCATGTTATCTTCAAGTTGCCTTTGAGCCACGCACTCCCTTCCGCAGGCTGCTGCCCCAGGGAGTTGGAGAACTACCTTACAGGAAGCGGAGGGCGACGACGAGGATGGCGTCGGCGAGGAGGCTGCGCCTGAGGACCGACTGCACTGAATATGCCCCGCAGATTTTTCATGCTTCGTACGATCTTGGGTCGTGGTTCTTGGTGGGGTGCTTCCAGGGCCAAGTAGGCATACGTTAAACAATTGCTTTGATGCTTGGAACTGCCTCGGGCTATTTTTTGGGGGCGTGGCATCTCAGGCAAAAAAACCAAACCCACCCTGACAAAATCAATGTTTCACGGGATCTCGGGCCCTGGCTCTTAGTGAACTACCTTGGGGTTTGTACGGGCCTGGGTTAGGTTTATTGCTTAGATTGGGCGGGCTCCCTAGCTTGGGTGGGTCGGCAGTCCCCGATAGAGGACGGGGGGGCCGACGGTGCTGCGGCGGGCGCCGTCGTTCCCCATGTGCCCGCTGGCGACGAGGTCGCTTCGGTGGCAGGTGCCCGCGGGACACTTAAGGGGCGCGTGGGTTGTTGAGGAGGGAGGGCGGCCAGTGGGAGTGAGAGAGGGGCAACGGGGGGGAACGAAACCAGTAAGGAGGACGATGAACAAATCAACAACTACGCAGATAATGAGGAGACGGAAGGGGTGGGGGGAGCTGGAACGAGGAGCGAGATCAGCGAGGTTTATCTGCATTCCACCTCCTCCTCTTCCCTCCACGCTCATTCTCCCACCAATCATCCTTCTCCTCCTCTAGTCTTTCTCTCGACGACGACGGATGACGACGGCAGAGGCGGATCGCCATCATCGTCATGCGAATCATCATCAGCATCACCGACACCATCATCATCAGCATCGTCATCACCACCATTATCGCAATCATCATCGTGCCACTCGTGCCGCGTATCGTCATCGTCGTCGGCGTCGTCATCGTCATCATCATAGATGCCGTCCTCACCGTCATCATCGCCATCATCATCTTCTACCGTTCCCCTCCCAGCCCTCATCCCCCCACCGCCAGTATGTTGCTATCCCCTTGACTGCCATCCAGGTAGCATGTGTGTCGCCCACTCCCCAACTACTCCCTCTCCTCCCCCCCTCGCAACTTCCCCCATTATGTCACTATTGCTCCCTCGACGCCCCTCCGCCAGGCAACGACTTCATCAAGGATATTCTCAAGAAGCACAGGGCGGTGACCACCGCCGCGAGTGCCCTCACCGCGCAGTCGCCAGGCACCAGCGTTTTTTTTTCATGTGGCTGCATATTGTTTCTCAGTGTGCCGTTCTTATCTGCGGTGGGGCGCGTGTGATATGTACATGTATATACACATAAATATACAGAGGGAGGGAGGTTGAGCGATATATACATATAAATATATACACAAAAATATAGAGAGAGGGAGGTAATATATACATATTTATAAACATAAATACAGAGAGAGGTGGGATAACCATGACAAGGGATGGTTGATGAGCGTGAGTTGTCAGACTTCCCACAGGGGGGAGGGGTAGCGGGGGGTGGGGAGGTGGTTAAGACAGTCCGCGCGGGGCGGTGGCCACGCCCGCAGTGCCCGTGTGGATAAAGCACCGCGGCGGGGACGCCGATATGTCGAACCTCGCGCAGATCTGCAAGAGCGTCCCCGCGACCGACGCGAAGAATCTGTACAAGGGCACGGGCGGGGGGAGCGGCTCGCGCGGCAAGGGTGGGGGTGGCGCGCCCTCGAAGTTGACTGCGCCCACGAAGCCCATGAAAGCGGCCAAGAAGGGGTCACCGACGAGCGGCTCTAAGGATGCCAAGGGGGTGGTCAAGGAGGGGGGCTTGAGCATGACGCCCAAATGCATCCATTCCAGGGCATGTCACAAAGCAAAAAAGATGGCTTTGGATAAAGGTTGGTCGCGCGAGCGTGCACTGAAGGCCGCTCGCGCCGCTGGCCAGAAGGCCATTCGGGATCTCACGCCGTGAGTGTGCATGCGGGCAGCGATGCCAGCTGGAGGCAGTGAGGGCGCGACAAGGAGTGCAGCACGTGTTTGCACGTTGCGCGTTGTGTGAGGTTGCGCTCACTCGATGACGGGGGAGGGGGTGGGCATGGGAGGGCAGGGGGATCAAGGAGAAGGATGAGGATGGTAAGGAAGTGTCCGTTTTGCGCCTCCAGCTCCAGCGTAGGGGTCGTGATATCTGATGATATCGAATTGGGTGCCAGCTGTGGGCGTAGAGGCGCGATGGGCTGACAAGTGCCCTCGCAGCACGGCTGGATAAGCAGAGCGTAGATTGTGCCGCGCAGGCTAACATCGAGTGACTTTGCCTCAGGTCGGGGTTGTGCAAGTTGTCTAGAAAAAACTTATATGTTTCAGTGCAGTTGCTATCTCTGCAGATGCATTGCCAACTCAGGAGTGCCTTTGTGGGCTGTCGTTCATGTATTGCCCCTCAGACCTGCACCCCTTGGAGACACGTTGCCCCTTCAAAGTAATCCTCAATCACGGTACCCCGAAACGCAACCCCTTCCCCTTGAAGGTATCACAGGAGGCACACATTGGATGTACGAGACACCCTAAGGTACGACACGTTGCAGGAGGCACCCATTGAAGCTACCCATGAAATCTGCACCCCAACGTCATATCTAAACCTTACCCCTTTACCCTATCTCGCAAGCAGTGCAACCGAACACATCAATAAAACATCACAACTTAAAGATACCACTCGAAGGTAATACTTGAGGAAAGTGCCCTCATGCAGGTAGCATGCCTCCCTCAGCATTCTCATCATCCTCCCCTTGCTCACCTTATGCCATCGTTTTCTTTTTTTCGCGCGCTCTGTCGGGCCCAGCCTGGTTCGAGGTGCCGCCAGGTGTTTGTTCTTTCAGGTTAGTGATGACTGAGCTCTCGTGCCCCGAGGGCCGCGATCCGCTCTGCGTCGTCATGCACAACGTCGCGCAAGGCGTCTCCAAGGTCGATCTGAGGACATCGCGGGGGCTTTGCGTTGCCGCGAGCACATGCCTATGTGAGTTCATGCCGTTGGGCATAAGTGCCCTCGTAGGGGAGGGGCGCGCAAGGAACGACAAGGAGGAGGATACATTGAGAGTAAATGAGGGAGGAAGGGGTGATACCGATGATCCACGATCCTATCTCAATCAGGTCTCATCCGCCCCCCTGCGTTCTCAATGTTCGTCTCCCGAGTCCATGCTCCCAGCCCTCACCTCCATGCAACTGCGCTCGAGTGTATTCATTAGAGGTCGGGTAGGACGCTGTTTGAGTTATGGGGCTGCAGCCCAACTGACATCTTCAAAAAGAACCAGGCCACGGCGATGCTCGTACTGGTTAGATTCAAGACTACTGCAGAGGCCAAGAAATTCATTCAGATCTTCGGCTCTCAGGTTACGTGTTATTCGCACGGTGGTCGCCCCTTGCAGGACCATATTTGTTTATATCAGCATCCCCCACCCTCCGTGATGCCCTCCCCCTCATCATTGATACCCCTCCTCACTGAGCATTCCGTTCTCCCGTATTATCCCTCATCTACTTCCAATTTCATTTTCCTGTGCCGCCCTTCCCTCCCTCCCTTTGCCGCTCCCATCCTCCAAAGATTTATCCCTCGCTCATCCCCACTCCCACCGTTGAAACCGTCTACAGCTGGACTTCGCGCGGCAGAAGGATGACAAGGAGAGCGCGGAAGAGAGCACGCCTGACAGGCTGGTTGCGATATACCGTTGAGGTGAGATGATCATGAGGAGTAGGATTAGGGGGAGAAGGACGATGGTAAGGAAGATAATGAGGATGAGGTACTAGGGGGATGATGAGGACGAGGATGTCACTTCTAGGCCTCAACTTGCCATCTTGCTCCTCGGTGCCTCCCCAATTCGGGCCCCTTGTATTCCGCCTCCCCAATTCGAGCTCCTTGTATTCGAGCTCCTGGTCCCTGAGGCTTACCCCAAGTCACCCTCTCCTCATCACTCCAATCCCCTCCGTCCCCCCTGTTATCTAGCCCCCGTCCCCCGTGTCCATCCTCAGTTGCACTTGCCCTCGCCCCCCTCCAGCGCGCGGCAGGCGCGGCGCGTCATCGAGGAGTTCAGCAGTGACGCCGACGCCTGCGAAGCGGTGCCGCATCGAGAAGGCGGCGGCCGAGATGGAGGCGAAGGCGCCTTTTGCTTTTGATTGCTTTTGATTGTTTCAGAGCGCAGCGACGTCATCTGTACACGTGCCAGCCCCAGCCACCTCCCCCCGCCTCTCCCAGTCATTCCAGCACCGCTGGGAGAACGGCACCAGCGAATCGGGCTTGTGGATGTCCTACACCCAAGAGTTCCAGAACATGGTCAACTCAAGACCTGTCGTCTTTCCTGCGCCTTTGCCTTTGCGGGATTTGTATGATGAAGACGCAAGCGAGGCATGGGTGAGTGATGATAGCGTTGACAAGCTTTCATACGAAGAGAGGCTTGCAGTGCACGACGGCATCAACGCCTCGTAACTTGTGGCAATGGCGTTTAGAATTGCCCCGAGGGCCAAGATAATTTCAAGTTTTCCATGCGGTGGAACCGTGCGCGTTTCAGGGCCATAACGCGTAGCTTATGCATACTGTTTAGACGGCGTGCGTCGCCGTTGGTGGAGTGCTTTGGTGGGCGTGCGTCGCCCGCACTTGCGTCAGAAATGTTGTGGGAAGGAGAAGTATGAGGCATGATATGGCACAGTTGCAAACATGATGGCAGGGAGACGGTGGTACACGATAGTAGGGGCAGGATGGGAGGAAGACGGCGGCACACGATAGTAGGGGCAGGATGGGGGGGAGACGGTGGCACACGATAGTAGGGGCATGATGGAGGAGGAGTAAGAATCACAACAGGAAGGCACAACATGCATGAGGCACAGCGGGTCAGACGAAAGAGGATACTAGAAGGCGAGGTACGTTAATGTGAGATCCCCCACGTTTCGATCACATCTCCTCCCTTGAGACTACTCTCCATCAGTGTACGATCATTGACCGTATGCTCACCGTGATGCATAGCAGGAACATTGTGAATGCACGCGCCGTGGTGCACAGTGAAACACTCGTGACACATGACGATTCAGGGCCATGCAAACTAATTGTCTGTGTATCGTCATAGAGCATGAACGCACTGTAGGTGATATGTGTACTCATTCATTCCATATTTAACCATCTTAATGTCATGGTTCATAAGGCAGATAGGACGCGATATGTCTTTGTCAATGTTCAATTTATGATGTAACCTGAAAGGTTATCCCACAATACCGTTTATAATGTGTTGCAGTTTTGTTGAAATTTCAAAGAAACTGTATCAAAAATGCAACTAGCGATTTGCAGTTTTGTTGAATTTTCAACAAAACTGCAACAAAACTGCAACTCGCGATTTGCAGTTTTGTTGAAGTTTCAACAAAACTGCAACGAAACCGCAACCAAACTGCAACAACACTGCAACACCAAGTTGCAGTTTCGTTGCAGTTTCGTTGCATTTTTGTTGCAGTTTTGTTGCAGTTGTGTTGCAGTTTTGTTGCAGTTTTGTTGCAGTTTTGTTGGTGTCTTATAAAACATATTGGTTTTCAATGTAAATCGTAACGCAGCTCAGAACTGCAACAAAACTGCACCAAAACTGCAACACAACTGCAACGAAACTACAACAAAACTGCAACGAAACTGCAACGAAACTGCAACTTGGTGTTGCAGTTTTGTTGCAGTTTCGTTGCAGTTTCGTTGCAGTTTTGTTGAAACTTCAACAAAACTGCAAATCGCGAGTTGCAGTTTTGTTGCAGTTTTGTTGAAACTTCAACAAAACTGCAAATCGCCAGTTGCAGTTTTGTTGCAGTTTTTGTGAAACTTCAACAAAAATGCAACGCAATGTATTCAACTTTGGTGTGGTTTGCGTAACCATGGAGTCGTTATGAACAGCCTAACCATAGGAAACCAAGCCGAAAAGTCCAAATATTGCACGCGCGCACACACGCACACGCACACATAAAGTCAATATCGAGTGCGCAATAACATGTTCATACATATTACGCGTGTTCTTTGCCTTGCCGCTTTCGCTCAATCAGTGCATCAGTTGTGCTTCAGGTTGCATATCTCGATCTCTCTACACGTTGATTGTGGCACTGCTGCCATGCCTGCTAAAAAAAAAAAAACCGTGGACATGGCCGCCCACGTCGAGGACTGGAAGGATCGCGTGGCGAGGGCCATGTCAGGCCAGGTCAAGGAGGAGCCTGAGGAGTCCGAGCACGAAGATGAGGACGCACTTGTTCTTTGTGTTGTGGTTCATGTGCATGCATTATGTTTGTGGTGTCGTCTACATTTATAGTGCACGCGTTTCCTCTACGATAACATCATGTACTTGCCCTATTCACATCTGAACGATCTCTTCCCCTCCCCTGCCCCTACGCCCAGAACGCCCGATGACGCCGCAGGACCCAGAGGATGGTGGGCATCCTCTCAAGAGACCTGCTGCCGCTCACCTTCGCCGCCCTGCAGCTGCGGGTACGTCCGCCGCTGCCCTGAAGAAGCCCGCCGCCGCCACCCTCAACATCAGGATGGGCTTGAAGAGGCCCGCCGCAGCTGGTGAAGACGACGAGATGGGGGCTGAGGATCCTTCAGTTTACCTTATTTTTAGTTATCTTGTAGTACAGGGGATGAGCCCATGCCTTTACACCGTGACATACATGTTTCGATCTCGGAGTATGAGGATGAGAAGAATGATAAAAAGGACAATGATAATGAACAATACAAGGATGAGGAGCATGATAGTAAGGATCTCGGTGGGAGTGACTTCGAATGAGAATGAGGAGTATGAGGATGAGGAGAATGATAGTAAGGATGACGAGAGGATCACGATGAGGAGGATGATTGAGATGATGCTGCTGATGAGGAGGATCAGGATGACGATGGGAAGGGCGATGAGAAGGATGAGCAAGGATGGGAAAGGGGCAGGAGGAACAATCGGCAATGGGGTGAAGGGCCAGCGGTAAATCACAACAGCCATCCGTAGCCATTTGGGCCAAAGCATGGCTCGGATATGACTTCCGTTGAGGGTGAGCACGCGCAATGTCCCCCTACTCCCTCGCTTAAGCCGGTGGTCGTGTACCCGCCATTCGCCGTGCCGAAGCCCTTGCTCGTGCCGAAGATTCGCCGCGCCGAAACCCTTGCTCGCGCCGAAGCCCAAGATTCGCCCGTGCCGAAGCCCGCGACCGACCTGGTGTCAGAGGCAAAACCGAAAAGGCGGCCGAAGGTCAGGCCTAAGGTGGTCCCGCCTAAGGTGGTCGTGCCTAAGGTCGTGCCAAGACCGAAGAAGATGCCGAAGGTCGAGCCTAAGGTCGAGTCTAAGGTCGTGCCCAAACCGACGGACGTGCCTAGGGTCGTACCAAGACCGAAGAAGATGCCGAAGGTCGAGCCTAAGGTCGAGTCGAAGGTCGTGCCTCAGGTCGTGCCTAAGGTCGTGCGTAAGATCGAGCCGAAGAAGATGCCGACGGTCGTGCCCAGGGCTAAGGTCCGCAAGAGCGTCGAGGAGATGTCCGCCGAGGAGATAGACAACGAGATTCTCGACGCCGTGGAGGAATCCATTCAGGGAGAGCGTGGAGGCCGTGGTGGGGGCGACAGCGGCGCCGCCAGCAGCGGCTCCACGGCCACAGCGGCGCCTCAGCCGCAGCAGGGGGTGGCACCACCACCATCAGATAGCATATTAGGCACCGCGGCAGCAGGACTACACCTCAGCGATAACGAAGCAGCTCACGCATTAGCTGCGCTCGCCGCGGGATGGGACCGATTGCCATGGCTTCCAGGGAGATCTGTATGGTTGTAGGCACTGCAGAGTGCAAGTAAAACATGCAATCATCATCGCCATAATCGTCAGCCCTATCCTTCAAGTATCCAAACACTTACCGTAAGGGAACCCCTACATAGGTAACAGAAGGTACCATCAATACATACATCATTGTATATACTGGCCCCTGAAGGTATCTAGGGTTGTATCGACTTACAAGTACCAATACATAGCTCTCTAAATGTACCCTTAGGCAGCCTGAACTCTTCTGGGGCGTCCTGAAGGTTCCCCTGAAGCGCCCTAAATAGATTCACCGTAAAACGTATCCCTGAGGAATCCCCAAGGTATCCTTGTGTATGCGTACATCCCTGGAGATATCCTGAAACGTACTCCTGAATGTATCCTTCGGCTCAAAGGTATCACTGATGTATGCTTAGATCCTTGGAGATATTCTGACACATACTCCTGAAGGTATCCTGATGTATGCTTATATCCCTGGAGGTATCCTGAAACATACGTGAACCGCTTAAAGGTATCACTGAGGCATCCTTTGGCTTTCTGCAAGTGCACTCACATGTTCTCTTGAATGCACGCGTGCATCTGGCCTCGCTCTGCAGGGGATCGAGAAGGAGCGCAGGAGGAAGGTCAGATTCTTCAAAATGAACGAGCAGGACATCGACAAGACGCTGTTGGAGCAGCTTCAGAAGATCAGGTCGGGCCCAAACAAACGGTGGGAGGGGAGGGGCAGTGACATGGGAGGTTGAGGGGGAGACATTTAAACAAAGTGCGAGAAGGAAGTGGGGATGATACAGGGGGTGATGCAGGGGGAGGGGGAGTTGGAGGTGGATGTAACTTGGAGTCACTGTGCCATTTTGTGTTGCATGAGTTGTGTTCTCGAACTGTGCGGTCGGGGTTGGGAGGGCGAAAGAGCAGCATTTCATCGCGGAGGCGGTGCAAGTGAACAGCGACGGCACGCTCTCCCTCAACGCAGATTCTGAATACTTTCAGGACGCATCCGCATGCGTATCGTTCGTGCCGCGTCCCGCCAATCCCGCCAGCCCCTGCACGCCGACCTGTGGCTGTATCTGCGTATAAATTGAACCGTACAAGACATATGCATATGCATATGTGCACATATAAATACGCATACATATACACATATACGCATATACGCATGTACATGCACATGCAAGTCTTCATGTGTACATAGGTACATAGACACAAATGTGTACATATACATACACATATACATATACATATACATATGCATACACATATACAGACACACAGACATACGTATATACATGGTCATACACTTCGATGTGTACCCTCATGTCCATAGACATATATAGCTGTATACATATACTTATGCACATACGGATACGTATACTTACACATGCATCTGTATTCTGACTGTGCACATGCGTATCTCCTGTAGTACATATATACACATACGTATACACACCTGCGCCTCCGCATCTCCAGGATTTGTACAGCAAGTACGAAGAGAACCGCGGCAAGAAGAGCAAAACCTCGCTCCCCACAGGCCAGTTCCTCGCGCGCTACTACAACAACAGCGAAGCCGCGATGAAAAAGGGGGAGGAGAACAACGAGTTCTACAGGACGATCGAGAACGGCGTCGAGCACTGCGCGACGTCCAGCAGCGAGGCCAGCCAGGTCCACGGCACGAGGCGTGACGGGGAGTGAGTTTGCATCGTGGGGAATGTCTGCAGCATCATGCATTGGGCGACGGGGAGTGTGTGTGCAGCACCAGTCACTTGCAGCATACATATGCTTGTTTTACTCACGGTGCTGACACTTCCTCAATTACAGCTGTGTATATATAGATGTGTATACGCACGCGCATGCACGCATGCATACAACTTTAACGCTGCGTTCATATACTTGATGTGGCCAGGCACAGCCTCAACATCAAGGGCGGCAAGAAGGTGACCAAAGCCCAGGCGGAGTTGGCCAAGCAGGCCGTGAGGATGTTCACCTGGGACATCCCAGCCTCCGGCAGCTCGAGCGGTTCTACGCAATTCTTCCCCTTCGCGCAGGATCAATTTATTTGTTCGCCTTCGTTGGTGCTGTGCTTTTGGGATAGGGCAGTGGGAGGGGAGGGCAGATTATTTCTGGGATAGGGCAGGGGGGAGGGAGGAAGGATGACGTATGATGGTGAGGAAGAGGCGCACAGCAGCGTGGGCAGGATAAAGTTCGCGACGTCAGTGCAACAGCTTGGTCAGGAGGAGGATGAGGATGCTGAAAAAAGAATGATGACGAGAAGGATGATGCACTATGATTTTCATGCCGTTGCAACTCTCAGGAGTTCTTGGCAGCCATGAACGAAGCGGAGTGCGCTGCTGGCCTCCTCGTGGGCGACGCGTTCCAAGCGAACGCGGACGCCGAGCACTGCGGCATCGAGGTCCCTGACAACTTCGAGGAGGCGATCATGGCCGTCCAGACGGAGGGGCGGGGAATGGGGGAATGTAAAAGCGAATATCAATTCGAGGAGGAGGAGAAGGAGGAGGAGGAGGAGGAGGATAGAGGCGATAGGGTAGAAGGCAAGGGGCCTCATGAGGATATGATGGAGAGGATGATTGGAAATGATGCTGGGAGGGGTTGGGGCAGGGGATGGGGGGGGGGATTTTGCAGAGTGGAGTGCAGGCCCAGACGGAGCTGGCCAGCCTCGGCAGGTTCGGCAAGGACAAGGATCGCAAGAAGGCGACGCAGACCCAGGCGAGATAACGATATCTTTCACCTCCACCTCTTCATCCTCCGCACCTTTGCGTTTCTGATACCCCCTCCTCCTCCTCGCAATCGCTTCGGCCGAGCAGGCAAATCCTGCTCCCGTACCCCTTCTTATCACCACCCTGTCCTCATCCCGTCCTCCTTCTTTGCTCGTCCATTCCTCCTCCTTTGCTTGCACTCCCCTCTGTTACTCCATTGCCCCCTCCTCGTCCTCCACGGCGCCAGGCGAAGGCGATCTTCGACGCGCACACGCAGACGATGCGCGATCTCTGGAAGGAGGTCAGCCACATCCAGTTGCTGGTGAAGGCCAAGCATGACAGGACCAAGGCGAAGTAGAAGATCGAGCTTACCTGCAACTACCTACTACTAAGAAGGTCGAGCTTACATGCATCTACCTACTACCCACGGGCACGCTGAAAGTATTCTGGGGGGGGGGGGGGGGGGGGGGGGGGGGTGGGGGAGCATTCCTATCTCGCTGCCGCAGCGCATGCGTAGCAATGTGGAGGGTGAGGGAGGTATGAGGAGGTGAGAGGGCGGAGGATGTAGGATACTGTAAGATGATGTAGGAGGGGGAACGGGGAGGATGCCATACGTGGCGCGTGCTCGTGTGTTATGCAGCATGCAATAAGTTATCGCGTTTGTATTGCACGTTCTCAGATAATGGTTGCATGTTGCTGCCAGAGAGGCCCTCTTGGAAGCTTTGCGTCGCACCCAGCGTTGATTGCGTTTCTTAGCAGATGACATGGTTATGCTCAGAAGGTGTTGCGTTTGAGGAATTTCCGAAATATGCAATCGAATGCGCAGTGCTGGGTTATGTTTTGGCCCATGTCTCCATCGACGCACGCCCCTATGCCTTCAATTACCCCCCCCCCCCCCGCTCCTGCGATTCCTTTCCTACGCCTCGAGCCCTCCTTGATGCCTGAAGGGAGAGGGGCCCTTAAGATCTATGGAACTTCGCTGCTGGTTCTTCCTGCGTCTTCATAAACCAGTGGGGTATGGAAGTACAAAACAAATGTATGAGAGGAAGGGGGAGGGGAGGAACGGGGGATTGAGGACATGAAGGGGGAGTGGAGGCAGGAAGAACCATGCACGTATCGCGGGGGTGGGGGGTGGGCAGGTCAGGGGAAACATCATGGGCGAGGGGGGGTGCACCGCCAGCCTCCGTAAATGGGGCTCGCTCTGACGGAGCCCAGGCGCGGCTCACCCTCGGAAGATAGCGCTGGAGTTCCAGCAGCGCGGCTGCTGCGTCGCTTGCGCAGCTCAGAAAGTGGGCTCGAAGGAAGATGAGGAGGAGGAGGAGGAACATGAGGTGGATGAGCGAGGAGCGAGAAATCATGAGGAGGAGGAGGATAGCACGGAATGATGGGGAGGGCAAGGAGCAGGATGCGGACGGGGTCGGGGACGGACAGCAGGATGAAGAACGATGCGACATGGCAGCCACGCCATACACGCTCGAATGCATGTTGGAAGCATACATCCCTAAAGGCATACTCAAGGTATATCAAGATATGTCTCCCAAAAGGTATCCCCAGGGTATCTCTCAAGGTATCCCCACATGCATCTCTCACAACAAGAACGTTCAGAAATAAACCCAAAGTAATCCTCAAGAGCTCGGCTCTCAAAGTGCATCCTCACATGTAAACCTGATCTGGCAGATAAGTTGAGGCGCTTCCGTTCGCGCGACCGTTTGGCGGGCCTAGGGCCAGACCTCATTCCTATCCGCACACGGTGGAACACCCAAAATGCAACATTAAATTCCGACAGGTGTCTTCAAGGACCCCCCCCCAGACGGATAAGCATGATGTCACGTGGTTGTTGCAATCCGTAGCCGTTTTGGCGCAATAGGTTCAGTGAGCTCGCTTGCATGCACTGTGCTTTCTGGCATCTGTGATCCCGATATCCTCATGAAGGGGGGTCGCAGAGGAGGCGCGCGCAAGGGTAAAGGCGCTCGCCAACAAGCCTTGGCTGCGGCATTTGCGTTTCAGCATGCAGGTGGCACGCCCAGCTGTTTAGCGCAGGAGTTGATGAGCTTGTGGTGCTGGGGGGCGATGTCGCCCCAGACGCTGCAGAAACTGGCGTCGGCGGCCCAACGCGATATGCACAGCGTCCAGCAGCAGACGCTTGAGTGCGTCAGGCTGCAAGTGCAAGACTATATTCCTGAGGATCTTCGTGGTTCTGTTCGCGTCGATCCTACGTCGTGTGGTTTACCGCAACTTGAGAAGTCATCTAAAATCGGATCGAATGGCAGCCACGCTAACAATTGTAATCGCGACTTGATGCAGCTCATTAGATCTTACAAGTTTGCAAAGCCGACTGTTGAAAAGATCCCGATGGCCATCAGCCCAGGGAAAGCGACGCTTGCTCAAAAGTCACAGGCTTTTTTGTGGCCGCACGAAATATTCTCAGCATTGTATGACAATTATCAAGATATGTTTGCTTCTAGCGTGTGCTCCAGCAGGGATGTTGTGGAGGGCTTTTGGAGGGATGTGGCTACGACGCAGCACCCGCAGCTTGCGAACCACCCAATGAAAGGGATTCCTGGTTGGAGCTCGTTGTTCATACCGCTGTCGTTGCACGGCGATGGTGTTCCAGTTAGCGGCTGCGGTAAACCTTGGGCAAAGTCATATACGATTTTCTCGTGGTGCAGCTTGCTGGGGCGCGGCGCTGCATTGGAGTGCAATTTTATGATATATTCAGTGTTCGCTTCAATGTTCCCCAAAGCATCTAAATTGGCCTTCTGGAGGCGTTTGATGAGATCTTTTATGGCTTTGTTCGAGGGTGTCTGGCCCGCGGGGTCAGCGAAGGCTGGGCGACCACTGGCAGGAGGTTACAGTGATGGGCCTGTTCTCCACCACCACTACCATAAGTTGAGGAGAACGAGGAGGAGGAGGACGAGGAGGAGGAGTAGGTGGAGGAGGAGGAGGACCCCCTCCCCCTCCAACTTATGGTGGTGGTGGTGGAAAACAGGCCCATCATACAGAGCGTGCTTGTGGATGTTGAGAGGAGATCTGAAGTACTGGGCTGAGGACTTAGGACTCCCTAGCCATTCTTCTGATATCCCGTGCGCGCTCTGCCCCGCGAATTCGTCGACGCTCCCCTGGTGGGAATTGTCCGAACATGCGCAATGGATCGGGCACCTCCACTCGACGGCCTCTTTTGAGGCGAGGTTTCCTGAACGGCACCCTATCTTTACGTTGGTGACTCACTTTGCCATGTCAGTTGACGTTGTGCACGTCAAGCATATGGGTACGGACCAATATTTTGCAGGAAGTGTCATGTATCTTCTCACGCACGACGTCATGCATGGTAGTCCTGAAGAAAATATGAAGCAGCTGCGCACTGAGATTTTGTATGAATACAGAAGCGGCAACTATGGAACGACGTATTCGGACATGCGCATTTCCATGTTCAAGAAAAAGAAAAAGGAACCCATTCGCTTACGCGGAAAAGCACAAGAGGTAAAATGCTTCATTCCTCTATTGCAAAAATTGCGGGATAGACATGCGGACCATGGTTACATTAAACACCAGACTATTGCGGCTGGCCTGGAACTTTCCTCGAGAATCGATCGCGTTTTAGATCGCAACAAGAACGTTAATATCTTGCAGGGCGGCGACGCAGATGTGTATAGCCAAGCAATTTGGGATTTTTTGGTTGTTCAGAATGCCTGTGCTGCCCATTACCAGTCTTACGGTCATAAGCTGTTCGACATCACGGTGAAGAGCCATTATTTGGGACACAGTGCCATCCAGGCACAGTATCAAAACCCACGCTGTGGGTGGTGCTACGCTGGCGAAGACATGATGGCCAAGAGTAAAAAACTGTTATCGAGTTGTGTGGTTGGAAACACGCCCTTCACGGCAGGGGCCAAGTGTGCTGAGAAATATCTGGCAGGATTGCACTTCATGGCCACGCCGCCGTCGGAGTGGATATAAAATGCTGTGTATGTAAGATGATGGGGATAAGAGGCTGTGGATATAAGTTGTTCCTTTTGTCCCTCCCCCTCCTCCTCCTGAGGGGCCTTGCATCCTTGCCGTTCCGAGTCGGTTTCAGGCACCGAAGTTCCGCCCCAAGTTGGGCGTCCAAGGGCCTCGCGTCATTGCATGGCCTTGGCTGCTACCCTGAAGGGACGGAAGGAAGAGGAGGGGGGCCGAGGGCAACAGAGAACATGAGACAAAGATTGGGCAGCGCGGAGTATGATAACAGAGATGTACTACTACTAGTAAGTTCTAGAAATAATATTGATAGTAGTAGTAGTAGTAGTAGCAGCAGAAGTAGTATTAGTAGTAATAGTGCTAGTAGGAATCGTAGTAGTAGTGGTAGTAGTAGCAGTAGTAGTAGTAATCGTATTCGTAGTAGTCGTGGTAGTAGTAGTGGTAGTGGTAGTAGTAGTAGTAGTAGTAGTAGTAGTAGTAGTAGTAGTAGGAGTAGTAGTAGTAGTAGTAGCAGTAGCAGCAGCAGTAGTATAAGTAATAATAGTACTAGTAGTATTCGTAGTAGTAGTAGTAGTAGTAGTAGTAGCAGTAGTAGTAGTCATAGTATTCGTAGTAGTCGTGGTAGTAGTAGTGGTAGTAGTAGTAGTAGTAGGAGTAGTAGTAGTAGTAGTAGTAGTGGTAGTAGTAGTAGTAGTCGTAGTAGTGGTAGTAGTAGTAGTAGTAGTAGCAGTAGTAGTAGTAGTAGTACTAGTACTAGTAGTAGTAGTAGTAGTAGTAGTAGTAGTAGTAGAATTAGTAGTAGTAGTAGTAGTAGTAGTAGGAGTAGTAGTAGTAGTAGTAGTAGCCGCGCGAGGGCATGACGCTGGACCAGACGCCGATTTAAGGGGGGAGGGCGCCTATGCCCTCCCTATAAATAAATATTTGACAGCTATGATAACATGTTGTCCTTTTCCAATGGGAGCACGCGAAATTTCTGACCGTCCGAAGCGAGGCGCGCACTCCGAACCCGAAGCGAAACCGAAACGAAACCGAAACGAAACCGAAACGAAACCGAAACGAAACCGAAACGAAACCGAAACGAAACCGAAACGAAACCGAAACGAAACCGAAACGAAACTGCAACGCGTTCGCTGCGCGACGCAGGAGCGAGAAAAGTTATCAAAAATCAAAACGGCGCACGGGAAGTTAATATTTTGGAACATAAAAGTTAACATTCGGGGAAACAAAAGTTAACATTTTTGAAAACTTTTTTTTTCGCGCCGTTCGGGCCCATTTCCTTGGTTTTGTTAACTTTTTGTTTTTTTTGTTAACTTTCCGGAAAGTTGTCAACTTTTTCAAAAGTTGTTAACTTCCATTGGAAAAGGACAACTTTTTAACTTATCTGATCTATAGGGTATATATATGTATGTATGTATGTATGTATGTATGCATGTATGTATGTACGTATGTATGTATTTATTTATGTATGTATGCATACATGCATGCATGCATGCATGCACGCATGCATGTATGTATGTACGTACGTATGTATGTATGCATGTATGCATGCATGCATGCATGCATGCATGCATGCATGTATGTATGTATGCATGTATGCATGTATGCATGTATGCATGTATGCATGTATGCATGTATGCATGTATGTATGTATGTATGTATGTATGTACGTATGTATACATGCATGCATTTATGTATGCATGTATGCATGCATGCATGCATGTATGCATGCGTGCATGCATGCATGCATGCATGCATGCATGTATGCTTGCATGTGTGTATTTTCGTATGCACCTAGCTATGTAGCTATGCATGCATGTCAGCATGTATGTATGTGTGTGTGTGCGTGCATATATGCATGCATGTATGTATGTCTTGCCCTGGCGTGCCTGGTGCTCTCTGCGTAGAACGACGGGAGGGCGCCGTTGCGACCGTGATCGCGTTATTGCTTCAGCTTTTTGTGGTGTCCCGATGCCAGGGTCCCGCAACGGATTTTGACTTGTGGGCGCCATCCCTCAGCTACTGACGGCCCACTGCTGGCTGGCGCAACCGTGCCCACCTTGCCGTGGCTGCCCGAGCCTGGCGCGTCCCTCGTGCCCTTCGGCGAGCTGACCGGCGTGCTCAAGCCTGCGGTGCCCTGTGGGGCTTCATCCCTGGCAGGCCAGCGGGGGCGCTGGCAGCGGCTCAGGCTCACCGCCTTCGGTCACCACCCACCAAACCACCCAAACGCAACCCGAAGGCCCCAATTTGCCCTCCATTTCCAGTGGTGGGGGGTCGGGGAACATTGAATAAAAAAACATGGAACCCGTGCCCCCCCCACCCGAAATTCGGGTCAAATTCGGGTCTTCGGGTTGGGTTGGGGTGGTCTGGTAGGTAGTCATTCGGAGCCGCCCTCGCCCTCGGAGCCGAAGGCAGCCGCTGCGCCGGCGGCGGAGGCAGCGGCCGGGCCGCCGAGGGGCCGACAAGCGGCGAGCCTTCGGCGGGGAGCCTGCCGGCCGAGCTGGTGTCTCTGTCGGCGCGCCTGGTCCTCGCGGCGCTGCAGGCGGCGGCGCTGGTGGCGCACAGCGGCTTCGGGGTGCCGAGGGCCGGGTGTCAGCCGCGGAGGCGTCGACAGCCTGCGCTGAAGGACGACCGCTCTTCCGGCGGGCGTTCGCGCGTGGGCGTGGGTGCTGTCCGTCGGCGAGCGGCGGTGGCACCACCGCCGCATTTGGGGGGTAGGCTGGAGGACCCGCCGACGGCAGAGGATCTGATGACGATCAGTAGCCCGCCCGATCATGACGTGTACGAGGAGAGCAACAGCCGCGATAGTCCTGACATCCTGGCGGTGCGCTTCGGAGGTGCGAGGCGGGCCCGTGTCGGCCTGGACGCCGCTCAGCTGCGCGGATTCGGACGACGCCTCGCGGCGGGAGAGGAGACCGCCATCTCAGCAGCCGTGTCCCAGGTGGCAGACGAGACCTGCATGGCGCGCGAGACGGCGGCCGGCCGCCCGGCCGTGCAGCCCGCTGGCGGGTCGTGGGTCGCGCGCGACTTCACCCTGGCAGGCGGTGGCGCTGACGGTCCTGTCGCTGGAGGCGTTGGCGCGGCCGCGGGCGCAGAAGCTGGAGGTGCCGCCGCTCTGGTTGGCCTGGGGCCTGCTCGAGGGCCTGGGCTGGTGGTTGCTGGAGCGGGCGCCGTCGCCGCCGTGCCCGCTGGCGCTCGAGCGCCTGCGGTAACGACAGGAGCCCCGGCAGCGGCCGCTGCCCCAGCCACCTTTGCAGCTCCAGCTCGCCCAGGGTGGGCCATGGCGGAGTCGACCGCGGCCGGTGACAGAGGGGCTGAGGTGGCCCTCAACGGGGCGGAAAAGCTGGGGGGGGGGGCGCCGGGATCCGGAGGACCGGCAAGGGTTGGATCGGGATCCGCCGCGTCGCGCTGAACCTGGCGCTGCGCACGGGGGCGGAGACTGGTCCCGACGCGAGGCTGCAGGGGAAATCGCGCTGCAGTCAGGCGGTCGCAGGACGAGAGTCCAGTTTCGAGACGCCGTGGCCAAGTTCGTCCAGACCCCCCTGCCTGGATGTCCGTTGGAGGGGCCGCGCTCGGCTTCCCGGTGCTTCGCGTTTATCGATCGTCGCCGCGGCGGCCCAATCGAGCATGCTGGTCAGTTCAAGAGCCCGTGCCATTTGACGAGAGGCAATTACGGCCTTGCCTATCATGCGAGAGTGTCAAGAGAATGATTGACTTTCTGGCGTGCTGGGGCCAGGTGGACCTCCCCGATTTGGTCGGGGTGGAGATCGCGACGCGACAGGCGCAGCCGTGCGAGCGCGCGCGCGCGATGGAGGCCGATGGGGCCCCCGCGCGCCGCGCCCGAAGCGTCGGGGGGGGCAGGGGCGGGGGGGGGGCGCGGGCGAGGCAGGAGTTTCGTGAAGTTCGCCTGTCTGGGCGAGGCCTCCGCCGTCGCGGGCGCGTCGAAGGAGGGCGGGGGGGCGATGGTGTGTGCCGACCTCTTGAGCCGCGCGTCCGCCGCGGTAGGCAGGGAACGAGGCGTCCTCAGGTCGCTGCGCAAAGCGAGAGGGGAGCGCCGTGCCTTCTCGGGTCAATGAGAGTGACCTCGGACGTTGCCTCCCTCGACCCGTCCGGGACGCAGCAGAGGGCGACTGGGCGACTCCGGCTTCCCCGCCTGGAGCCCGCGACGTGCGCGAGGATTCGATGCTGCTTCGACGGGGTGGTCGGCAGCGTGACATCTTCCCGATGCCTCTTCGCCAATCTCTGGCTTCCTCTTCTGGCAGAGTCCGGAGTGATGGGCCCGTTTCTCGGTGGGCGTTTGCAGCGGCTTAGGAGACGCCGCCGCAGGGGTGACATGGTGCATGAGATGACAGAGACTCTCAACGACGTGCACCTGGGCGGCGACGGCCCAGGCGACCCTCCTCGTCGAGGTGCCAATCTGCCGCTGCTTTCTGTCCACGCCGAAGTCCGCCGTGAGCTGGGGGAGGCGGCTCGCCGACTCGGAGAGCCCCCGGTGGACCTCGCCGGCCCAGGGGCGCTAGCGGAGCTTCAGGCATCGCAGGCGCGCCACGGGGAAGCCGTGGCCATCGCCCCGGTTGGTTTCGACCACGTCGACCGCATCTCGCTGCCTGCTGCTGCGACATCTCCTCGGGGCATGGAGTCGCTGGCAGGCGGCGCGGGCAGGGCAATCGCCGGCCGCTTGCATGATATGTTGCCACCCTGAGAACAGGGTTTGGAGCGCATCCGCGCAGAGGGGCCGCGTCGGCTATGCTTGGGCCCGAGCCGTCGAAGCCCAAAGCTGTGCCAGAAGGTGCTTCGTCGTTTGGTGGGCTCGAACCTTGCGAGCTTCCATTTAGACTGCGAGTGCTCGGTGGGGCCATTTTTCATTCACAAGGAAAAAAAGGATCTGAGGGTGATCTTGGATGGCCGCTGCTCGCCTTTGCGCTTCTGCGAGGCAGACGAGGTTGTGCTCGCCTCGGGGGGCGCCTTTCGTCAAATCGCCGTGGATGGCGACGCGTCGATCGCTGTGGCAGGGGTGGACTTAGCAGGTGCAGATTACAGCATCCTGTCGCCTCCCTGGCTCCAGACATTTCGGTTTGCCTCCAGTCGGATCTGGGGACTTGAGTCTCAGTCATGTTGGCGATGAATTCCTGTTCGTCCCTCGCAGCGCGCTGTGCCTTGTGTTCGAAACCCTCCGACGGGCTGGAGTGCGAGCCCGTGGGTCTGTCAGACTCTCAGCGAGGCATTCGGCTCCAGGGCCCCAGAGACTTCGATTCGCAACCTCCTGGTCGATCGTCGGCCCGCCCCGGACCTTGCCCAGGACTTCACCCGCGCGGAATAGGTGGATAACTTTGCACCCATGTCCAGGTCAAAGAAACGCTGAACTTAATCGCGTCGGTTTGCCGATCCTAGGCGTGAAAAGGAGGTGCGCGGACAGACCCAGGGAAGGAAGTTTGGCTCGTTCGACGCTGTTATTGCGCTGAATCCTCGTTTGCGGTGGCGTCTGCGTCTGGGCCTCCAGGAGGTCCTGCTGCGTCAAGCTCGTTGTTCTGGCGATGCGCTTCGCAGGGTGTTTTCCCACTTCGCCTCCATGGGCCTCGTCGGGCGGGAACTCTTGAGCGCTCGCGGGGCCGTGTGCTGGATCGCGCGCCCTCGACCGCGGCTTCTTTGGGGGCAGTTCGACGAGCGCTTTGCTGGCGTGAGCGCATGGTCGTCTTGAGCCTCAGGAGTGCGCGTGGGGGGGGGGGGGGGGGGGGGGCCCCATGTCGGATGTGATCTCGTGCGTGGGCGCGTCTCGGCGGGGCGCGGGCCGTCGCTGGGAGGGTCGTGCCGCGCGCCGCCGCCGTCGAGCTGTCGTCGCGCAGTGGGGGGTGGGGGTGCGGGGGGGGGGGGGGGGGGGGCGAGGAGGAGTCGGTGTCGCTCCGGGCGTTCGACATCGGCAGGAGGGGGGATGAGGCAGACGAGAGCTTGGTGATCGCGGGCTTCAAGCGAGCCTTCCAAGGACCTCTCGGCACTAGAGGGCCTGTGCGACAAGGGCCCCGTCAATGTCTCCCCGAAGCCCTCGGGGGCCAAGTTCAAGAGCGCCCCGAAGGAGGTCTGGAGCGGTGCCTGGAAGCGGGTCCTCTCGAATTTTTGGGGCCGCGAGGAGGCCCGAGTAATCTTGGAAGGACGGGCCCTTGTGAGTTGCCTGAAACATCGTCTTCGGAACGTGGCCAACTTCAGGACCGCCCGCGTCGTTCTCAACGATTCGATGGCTTCGCTGGTGGCTTTGCTCAAGGGTCGCTCGTCCTCAGGGGCCTCTCCGGCGGATGTGCAGGCAGGCGGCCGCGCTGACAGCGATCCTGAATCGTCCCAAAGCACCATCCCTGGGATTTCGCCATCGCGAATCAACGTAACTGGTGCACCCTTTGAATCTATCCAGAACATGTCTGGCGCGCTGATCTTAGGAATCCGTCGGACTCTTGCAACGTTTGTTACACATGTACGCGGCGCTCAGGCTAGAGCGGCATTCTGAAACGGAGCCGCCCTCCTCCCGTGAAGCTCTTGCACGTTTCTGAAATGAATGTGCGCGGCGCTGGGGCGAGAACCACATGTTGAAAACCACCCGCCCTCCATCTGTGGTACTTTGCAACTGATAAAAAACGAGTGCGCGCGGCGCTAAGGCGAGAGCCACAGTTTGAAAACCATCCGCTCTCCATCCGCGAAGCCCTTGCCATGTTTTACACGAGTGTGTGCAGCGCTAATGCGAGAACGCATGTCGAAAACCACTCGCCCTCCATCTGATAAGCTTTTGCACATATTAAAGACGAGTGTTCGCGGCTTAAAAAAGAATCCGCCCGGCGGTAAGGCGAGAACCGCATTTTGAAAACCACCCGCCCTCTACCCATGAATTTCTTGCACATGAAATAACGTGTGTTCGCGACGCTAATGCGAAAACCGTCGAAAACCACCCGTCCTCCATCCGTGAAGTTTTTGGTGGTGCAGATATACCACGAGTGCGCGCGACGCTAAGGCGACAAGTACATTTTGAACACCTCCCGACCTCCTGCCATTTTCCAGACGTCAGGGCCATGAGCGGTGAAGAAGTCTCAAGCGATGCGTTCGGCCCGCCCTAACAACTCGCCTCTGGGTGTGACAGTGGGACGTTGTTTATAAGGAAAAGGAAAGTAGGAAGAGGAGGATCATGACGAGGAAATGGACGAGGAAGAGGAAGGGGACGAGGAGGAGGAGGAGGAGGATGAGGATGAGGAGGAGGAGGAGGAACACGAAGAGGAGGAAGAGGAGGAAAAGGATGATGAGGAGGAGAAGCGAGGATGGAGGAAGATGTAGGAGGAGGGAGGGGGAGGGAGGAGGCGGGAGGAGGAGGGGAAAAAGGGGGGAGGAGGAGGAGAAGGAAGAGGAGGGGGGTGAGGTATGGAGGAGCAGGAGGGAGGACGGAATGGGAGGCCAGAAGGAGGGGGAGGAGGAGGGAGGAGGAGGAGGTGGCGAGGAGGGGAGGGTGAGGGAGGAGGAGGAAGGAGGAGGGAAAGGGGGAGGGAGGGAGGAATGCAGGGAGGGATGGATGGAGGGCGGGAAGGTGGGAGGGACGGAGGGAGGGAGAGAGAGCGGACGGGAGGGAGGGCGAGAGAGCGGGAGGGAGGGAGGGAGGGAGGGCGGGAGGAGTAGGGGGAGGCTGAGGAGGAAGAGAAAGAAAAGGAGGAGGAGAAGGAAACGGAGGAGGAGAAGGAGGAAAAGGAGGAGGAGGAGGAGGAGGGGGAGGGAGGAGGATGGAAGGAGGAGGGAGGAGGGAGGAGGGAGGGAGACGGGAGGAGGGAGGAGGAGGCGGGTGAGGAACGGGGAGGGAGGGGAGGACGGGGAGGTCGGGGAGGACGGGTGAGGAGGAAGGAGGAGGAGGAGGTAGGAGGCGGAGGAGGAGGAGGAGAGGAGGAGGAGGGAGGAGGAGGAGGCAGGAGGAGCAGGAGGAGCAGGGGTAGGAGGAGGAGGAGGAGGAGGAGGAGGAGGAGGAGGGAGGGAGGAGGGAGGGAGGAGGGAGGTAGGGAGGGAGGGAGGGAGGGAGGGAGGGGCTTGGGATGGGAGGAGGTGAGGAGGAGGAGGAGGAGGAGGGGGAAGGGAGGAGGGAGGAGGGAGGCGGAGGAGGAGGGAGGAGGAGGAGGGAGGAGGGAGGAGGGAGCGAGAGTGAGGAGGAATTGGAGGGAGAGGAGGAGGGAGGAGGAGGAGGAGGAGGAGAAGAGGAGGAGGGAGGAGGAGGAGGAGGAAGGAGGTGGCGGAGGAGAAGCAGGAGGAGGAGGAGGAGGAGCAGGAGGAGGAGGAGGTTCCACACACCTCAGGGGAGGGCGAGCTGAGTCTCAACGGTAGATCGGCTTCGGGGACGCCCCTCGTCGCCACGGTCGGGCGCAGCTCGAACGACCTGGTGCCTTTTTGGATCTGGGGAGCTGTCTGGGGAGAGCGATCTTTTGAGCTGCCGTTCTGTCTCGGCTCGCCTGGCTCAGAGTGAGGTTGGTTGGCCAGGGCGAGAGCTCGAATGCATCACGCGCTCTGCCCTCGCACGGCCGGGCACGCCAGCCCTCCGCACGTGCAGCCGGCGCGTGGCCCCCGCGCGTTCCGCGTGCAGGCGCGGCCGCGCGTGCTGTTCGAGCGGCGGAAGCGCCCACCGCGTCAGAGGCGCCCTCGACTCGGGCGGACCGCATCTGGCCAGCAGGCCTGGCGCGAGCACTCAAGGCTGCCGGGCAGGGCATGCTGCCGTCGTGGGACGAGGGCGGGAGTCGTTTTTCTCGCGACCGCAGGCGAGCGGCGACGGAGGCCTGGGACTGCGATCACTCAGCTGGCCATCTCAGGGCTTTGGCGCACACTGCATGCTGCCTCGTGCACGCGCCAGGCCACAACGACCCCATCTACCAGTCACTGAGCGGGTCACTTACACGCCGACCGCTGGCCATCCTGCTCAGAAGGGAGGTTCGACCCACTCAGGCACAGCCCTGAAGGCAGGAGGGACGGAAACTAGTTGTCCCAGCAACCGAACACACAATGCCCATGTTGGCCAGGGACAGTCTTGGGTTCAATCGCTTCGCTCATTCCGCCCGCCGATCTTACATCACTGTTGGCGTTTACCTGCAGGCTCGTGGAGGCTGAGAGGATGTGACCTTTTGGAGGCCTCTTTACGGGCTGTCTTTGACCTGCTTGGGTCACCTCGCAGCTCTTTTTGGGGCTCGTTGGGGCTGTCTTGGGGTCACTTGTGGGGACTTTTGTACCTTCCTCTAATGGATCGCCGATTGTGTGCCGTTTTCGATCCCTCCTGAGACCATCTGGGGCCTCGTTTGAAACATTATTGGAGGTCCTCGGAGCTTTCCCTTCGTGTGAGATTGGTCTATCTTGAAGCCGTCCCCATGCCTACACAGCACATGGGACGGAAGACGGCGATCAAGCAACGCAGAACAACAGCTATACGTTCTGACGGGTTGCGGCCTCTCTGTTTTTTGTTGCGTACCTTTCAGAGGTTTGTGGGAACATCTTCGGCCACCTTTGAGCCCGTCTGGGACTGTCTTGGAGCGCTCTTGAGATCATGCTGAGCCCTCTCTGTGTGCTGTCTTGGGCGAGCTTGAGGCCATCTTCAGGCATCGAACAGCCCAGGAAGTGAGAAGGCGAGAAAGCCAACATGGATGAAGCACACGCTTGACAGATGTTTGCCTCCCTGCTGGGCATGCGGAACCACGAGCTTGCAGGCTGCATCAATGCATCGTGCGTCGATGGTGATTACTTGCAAGAGCCAGTCGACACACGCGGTCCGAGGTGGTCGTCATAACTTCGCAGCCTTATAAACCATGCAAGCGTGGCTTGCGGACACTCTTTGGCGGCCTCACGTGCAAGCTGGGCCACCTCGACAATATCGGCCACGGGCTTCGGTGATCTTATGCACTCGAGGTCAACATCAGGGGCGCATGGGAAATCGCTGGGGGGCAGTAGCGTCCCTTCTTGGAGCCCCATTTGGGCCATCTTGGGGACTCATGAAATGAAAAGGCGAGAATGACACCATAATCAATGAAACACATCGCGTTCTTGCCAGATGCTGGCCTGCTGGAGATGTCTGGGGCTGTCTTCGACCTCCTTGGGCAGGCTCGGAGCTATGTCGGGGCCTCCTGGGGCACCCTGACAGGCATGCTGGACTTATTTGGATGTCACGTTGGGGCGTGCTACCCCATGATGCCCGATCAAGAGTCGCCTTTGGGACCTTTGGAGCTGTTTTGGGCCTGCGCTGGGGCGCTGTTGGGGGCACCCGGAGTCTGCATGGGGAACTTTCCCAGACCCCACGTGGAGCAAACCTGGGCGATGTTGAAGCCATATCGAAGCCTCAGAGATCCAGAGGAAGCGTAACCCGTAGCCAGTTTAGCTAAATTGCACCTTGTATACTTGTGTAAACTTGTTATCGTTAACATCTTACCATACCCAGATATCCTAACTGCCATCATTCACATGGGATGTGCTTATCATGTCCAGATGTTTGCGCTCGTGATGACAACTTCCTCATTGATCCACGGCTTCCGCGTTTGCGAAGCCGCTTGACTCTTTGACGCCAACCTTGATGGTACATCAGCTGCAGAACATCCCCACAAGAGCTCCGGACTGAACTGCCAGCTATGCGTCATGCCAGATCCATCATCAGGTACCTGCCAATCCGCTGGGCCTTGCAAGCCCTAACATTCCTGCATGAGATGTGCTACCACCGCCGCCTGAGGACCACGAATGTGCCGACACCGTCGTTGTGGAGGAAAGCTGCGGAACTCCTGGAGCAACTTATGCCACGTGCGCTCCACCCCCGCCCTGATGAAGGGCTGGGTCGTCCTTGTCTGCAGCTGCATACGCAAGCATCCACGTGACATACGTACCGCAGGATCATGTGTGGGCGCTCGTAGATCCAAGCGTGTTGTGACGCAGCGACCTGTGAGGCGAGGACTCGTCACATCGCACAGGTAGTTGCGCACCTGTCGTAGCCACTGACCGTACGCACCATGTATCTGATGAGCGTACGTACCAGTCGCCATCGCCCACTGCTGCTCGAGCCTCGCCGTGAGCCGATATCTACGAGCCGTGCGCGCATACCTGGCCACCGTCGCGCGCATGCGCTTGTGTTCAACCACGTGGGCCGAGCCGCATGCTCGCGCATGCTTTCTGCTTGTGTCGAGGTCGGCGCCCAGACATGGCGCCTGTTACGCCGCCTGCACCTGGTAGCCCCTCGCCTTGGGCCTCCTTGCCACCTCCCTGGCGTCTCACAAATTGGTGCAGGTGACGACGTTCTCGGGCGAGGCCTTGAGGCCAATGGTCTCCACCAGGTCGCACGTCTGGCTGATGCATGCCACTGAACGGGCCCGAACTGCACGCTGGAGGAGGAGGAGGAGCAGGATGAGGTGGCGGAGGAGGAGGAGGAGGAGGCGGAGGCGGAGGCGGAGGCGGAGGCGGAGGCGTAGGAGGAGGAGGAGGAGGAGGAGGAGGAGGAGGAGGAGGAGGAGGAGGAGGAGGAGGAGGAGGACCCCGCATTAGTTGCATCCTCCTCAGTCTGCCTCTCCCTCTGGCCCCTCCCCTCCCTGTCTCCTCCCTCCTCCTTCCCTCCCCCCCGTCTTTCTCCTCGTTCGCCACCGTTGTCGCCTCCATCTTTCTTCCTCCACACCCCTGTCCTGGCACCCGGGAGGACGCGGCCGCATTGCTCCTCTCACATTTTGCCACATCGAGTTGTGGATTGCCAGTGGCTGTCAAACGTCTCCTCCTTCTCCTCTATCCTCTTCCCTCCCTTCAGAGGTGCGAGGACATGAACAGAGAATTCAAGCGATGGCCGCGTATCACATTGAATGGCACTGCGCGGCGAGCAGATTGGGAACATCCTGCAGCCATTCAGCAACTCCTGTATATGTTTGCGAACCAGTGTGAATGGAGGCGACGTCGTTGGACCAACAACATGTGTGTGGGGATTTGTTTTCAGGTAGCAAACCAACTGCGATTGAACTGGGGCTACGAGGGCGAACAGCGGCTGTTCGACTAATGCAGGGCAAGGTGGACACTCGATTGGGGCACCAGTGGGCAAAGCGAACACTGACGGACTGGCCAAACGCATGTCTCTTTGGATGAAGCACAGTTGTGACAAGCATGGGCGTCGTACTACGGTTACCGGCTGTGCTGATTGCAAGTCAGACTGAACTTTCGAGAGGAACCATGGGCGCAATGGAACCAACGAGAAGCAGAGCACCTTGGTGGTTACGATCCCCACATCGAGAACAGGAGCGGCCGTGCGATCCGAAGTAGTTGCTTATTCACACATGTGGGAATACAGGCGACCGTCGTGCAAGGGCTGGGATATATTTTGTTGGGGGAAAGGCAGCCGCGTAATTGATCGCATCATCGCGCCCAGCAGAACAGTTGCAGCAGAGACAATGCAGGACTGTACCAATACGTGGGCGACGGCTACAACCATTACGTCATCGAGAACATCCGGAGCGCATACAAGAGGCTGTGGCCATCGATTGAATATTTTTCTAAGGGAACAGCGATGGCCAGCTGGAGTGGGCCGAACCCTGTTCATGAACTGTGTACGCAAAAAGGTTAGCTACGACAGTATTTTTTCAACGAGCCGAGCACCTTCAACGGCAGATCGGCGAGGAAACCTGAAGTCAGGCACGACAGCGTCACGCGCCAGACGAGATGTGGTACATATTATTGGATCGTGCCAGCAACGCAGTGGAGGATGATGAAGGCAAACGAGTGTAACCTGCATGGGTGACAGTCGCTTTTTGTATTCCGCATGAAGGTCACAGGCGAGAGAAGTGTACTTCGAGAGCTGCTGGGGTACAGCGATTGCGAAACATACTGACAAGCGGTAGGTGGCAGACTGAAAGATATCATATGAGTTGTACTGCCAGCGAATGGGCGACGACGGCCGGGGCGACCCCGGGTTCGCGGTCGTGAAACTGAAGGAGGACGTACGCGAATCTCGCAAAGATGCAGTGCGACATTTGCGACGAAAGCGCAAACAGTACGGGCCTGCCCACCTCGGGGATTTCCGTCAGAGATTGTGCTGATTATTTGGAAGCCGAAGGGGAATGGACGGGGCCCCAATGAATCAATTACCCCAGTGCGGCCCTACCTAGAAGTTGGAGCCCCTAGGACAGCAGCATTAGTTGCCATGCTATGCTACGCTATGCTATGCCATGCTATGCTGCGCTATGCTATGCTATGACATGATATGCTATGCTATGCTATGCTATGCTATGCTATGCTATGATATGCTGCGCTATGCTATGCTATGCCCTGCCCTGCTCTGCTATGCTGTGCTATGCTATGCTATGCTATGCTGCGCGGTGCTATGCTGAGCTGTGCTGTGCTGCGCTATGCTATGCTATGCTATGCTATGCTGCGCTATGCTATGCTATGCTGGGCTTTGCTGTGATATGCTGTGCTGCGCTATGATATGCTACGCTCTGCTATGCTTTGCTGTGCTATGCTACGCTAGAGCTCAGCGAAGCTAGGATGAAGGTGCGCTAACTAAGATAAGTCTGAGCTAAGATGAAGCTAAGCTAAGCTAAGATGAAATACGCTAAGCTAAGATGAGATAAGCAACGCTAAGCTAAATGACGTAGCAGGGGGAATCGCGGGGCGGATGCTGGGGGAACCGCCCGGGGCGAGTTGCACTGCCCAGCCTTTTAAGCATACCGAGTAAGAACCCTTCTAGGCAGAGCTTAGGTAGGGAATCCACTCTGCTGAACGTGAAGTCGTCATCTCCACTGCTTGCGCAAACATCCCACCCACCCACCCGCAACTTGGTTTGCAAAACCTGTTAAGACCGACTGCGGCGACACCGACGACAACGACTAGGACGACGCCGACGAGGTCTCCGACGACTTCGACGACGACAACGACGCCGACGCCGACGACGACGAATACGACGGCGACGACGCCAACGAAGGCGACGACGAGGGAGGAGGAAGGACGACGACGGCGACGACGACGACGACGACGACAACGACGAGGGAGGAGGGAGGACGGCGACGACGCGAACGACGACGAAGGAGGAAGGGCGGCGACGCCGACGACGACAACGACGAGGGAGGAGGGAAGACGACGACGACAACGACGACGACGGCGACGAAATAGGAGGGGCGACGACGAGACGCCGACGACGGACGACGACGACGATGTGGGAGGAGGAGGAACGACGACAACGGCGACATCGACGACGGAAACGACCACGACGCCAAAGAGAACGACGACAAAAGAAAAGACAGAGGACGACGTAGGCGACGACGACGACGACGACGCGGTAGGAGGGAGGACGGCGACGACGACGGCGACGACGACGCAAGAGCGCGCGCGCACGCTTTTGTTGAACATCCGTGTTGCGAAACCTTGGCTTTTGTTCGTGGGTTTTTTGGGCGCGCGATTTTGAAATCCTTCCGAAACCGATGGGTTTTGAATGTTTTCGGCGTGCGCCCGCGACGACGCGCGCGTCTGCACTTCGTCTTTTTTCCCAACCCTCCTGCGTTGGGTACTCGTTTTGAATAGAGCACTGCGGTCTCCACCTTCCTTCCTTCCTTCCTTCCTTCCTTCCTTGCTTCCTTCCTTCCTTCCTTCCTTCCTTCCCGCCTCCTCCCGCCATCCCTGGTGGGGCTACGATCTGCGAAACTGCCACCACTTTCGAGGGCTGCTGGGGGGTCCAGCGGAGTGACGCCCTACGGGGACTCAGATTAGACCTCGCCATCCCTGGGGGGCTGCGATCTGTGAAACTGTCGCCACTTTCGAGGGCTGCTGGGGTGCCCAGCGGAGTGACGCCCTACGGGGATTCAGATTAGACCTCGCCATCCCTGGGGGGCTGCGATCTGTGAAACTGTCGCCACTTTCGAGGCTGCTGGGGGGCCCAGCGGAGTGACGCCCTACGGGGATTCCGACTAGACCTCGCCATCCCTGGGGGGCTGCGATCTGTGAAACTGTCGCCACTTTCGAGGGCTGCTGAGGGGCCCAGCACAGTGGGTACCCACACGCAGATTCAAATGTGACCTCGCCATCCCTGGGGGGGCTGCGATCTGTGAAACTGTCTCCACTTTCGAGGCCTGCTGGGGGGCCCTGCACAGTGAGGGCGACGGGCGGACCCAAACTAGACCTCGCCATCCCTGGGGGGCTGCGATCTGTGAAACTGTCGCCACTTTCGAGGCCTGCTGGGGGGCCCAGCACAGTGACGCCACGGGCAGATTCAAATTAGACCTCGCCATCCCTGGGGGGCCTGCGATCTGTGAAACTGTCGCCACTTTCGAGGCCTGCTGGGGGGCCCAGCACAGTGACGCCACGCGCGGACCCAAATTAGACCTCGCCATCCCTGGGGGGCTGCGATCGGTGAAACTGTCGCCAATTTCGATGCCTGCTGGGGGGCCCAGCACAGTGACGCCACGCGCGGGCCCAAATTAGACCTCGCCATCCCTGGGGGGCTGCGATCTGTGAAACTGTCGCCACTTTCGAGGCTGCTGGGGGGGCCCAGCGGAGTG
>CAUYUJ010016900.1:88280-90780 GCA_963575745.1 Prorocentrum cordatum
CTTCCCTCGTCCTCGTCCCGTTGTCAACTCCTGTTGGGTCTACTGTCTCCGAGCATGCCGCGAGCAACCTTTGCATCCCAGCAAATTTAGAGCGGGCGGCAGCAGCAGGCAACCAGAAAACCAAGCAAATGCTAGCAAACGTTTGCAGGCTGATGTGTCGTCCTCCTCCCCTTGCCCCATGCTGTGGTGTATGTGCGAGGAGGCGTAGGTTTCCGAGGATTGGAGCGGCGGGATCATGCTTATGCCCTCCTGCCAGCGCCACCAGGGCGGGGAGCAAGTGGTTTCCACAGAGAAGGCTTGGCTGCGGCACAGCATTTCCAACCTCTCGTCCGCTCTCGAACGCGACGGAAGGGTCACTTCATATCAGGCGTGCGTTGTCGTCAGGTGTGCAGGCCAAGGCTGTAAAAACCATCGCCCACCCAGCGATCCATCCATCGATCCACCCATCCATCCATTCATCTACCTATCCTCCTTTCTCCCCTGTCAGATGTTCCGCGAGCGCGCCTAATTTACTTTTTGCCCTTCTCTCTCTCTCTCCTCCTCCCCCTCCCCTCAATGCCCTCCCGCCTCTCACTTCAGCGCCAATTCACGCCCGCGCGTCTGCACAGGAGCGCGCCCTGCGCGCCCAACTCATCACCGTGCTGGCCCATGGCATCGAGGCGCCGCGGATCCCACCCCCGTCCGCTCCCCCGCCCCGCTCTCCTCCACCAGCCTCCTGTCCTTGGCCCCATTCACCTTTTGTTTCCTTCTTTGCTCTTCGGCCCCGAAAAACAAACAACGGCATACACAATAATTTTCGGAGTTCCGAACGTTTATTCAGGTTTTTGTTTTCCTTCATATCATCAGATGGGGTTCGTGCGCAGATTTACAGTGCTCCGAAAATCCCCGCCCTGACGTCACCTTCTTCCCCCTCGTTTTTTCTTTATGTCAGTCCTCACACTCGTGCTTACTCAGTTCAACATCGCCCATCGTGCTCATATTCGCGCATACTCAGGCTGGTTGACATTTGCTCACATCCAGTCACACTCCAACCCACTTATGATCATACTCGCTCGCACTTAGCTTCGCTCGCATTCAAAGATTCATAATCTGATTCGCTCACATGCATAATGGTCGCCCTCGGCCCCCGAGGCCTCGAGGCTTGGCGACTTTCCAGTCTCTGGGCGCTTTCCAGGGGCCGCCGGAGAGCTGGGCTGTGGCGCGAGAGCCTGTGGGCATCGTTGGGGGGGTCGCCACGGCTCGATCGACTCGATGGCACGCGCTGGTGTTCGCGCGCGCCACTGCGCACCCTGGAAGGCGCTCCCCTCCACTGATCCACTGAGGGCTTTCCGCCTGCTGGGTCGGAGTACCCATCATGGTAACGAGTCGATCGATCTGATATGAGGGACAGTCGTCGGACATTCATGGAGGGAGGGATCTGATAGGGCTTTTTTGTCTGCGCGCCTCCATTATTGTGCCGCTTCCCTGCTGCCACCCAGGCCTCTTCCCGCCGCCGCCGCTGCCGCTTCTGTTTTTAGCACCTGCGGCGCGGCTGCAGCAGCTGTCTTGGCCGCTGCCGCGACGTCTGCGGCCGTTGCCTCGCCCTCGCGCTCGCCATCACCCTCGTCGCTCTCGTCCTCCTCTCCTCCGCCGCGCCGCCTCCTCCTCGTCGCACCTTCTCCCTGCAGGTCGTGACCAGGGGTGCCTTCTTCGCGTGGCGACATGCTGCCAGGGCTGCGGTGGAGGCGTCGAGGCAGGAGGTGCTCCGGGCCTCCTTCGAGGCGAGCCCCCGCCCCGGGGCAAGGGGCGGGGCGGGGCAGAGGAGAGGAGGGACAAGCGATAATAAAACGGGGGACGACCAGGGGTGGAGAAAAAGAGGAAAGAGATAGGAGGGGGGGGGTCCTCTTTTCCTCCTCCTCCCTCCTCCTCCTCCTCCTACTCCTCCTCCCTCTCCTCCTCCTCCTCCGGCTACTCCTCCTACTCCTCCCTCTCCTGCGCCTCCTCCTCCTCCTCCTCCGCTCCTCCCTCTCCTCCCTCTCCTCCCTCTATCCTCCTCCCTCTCCATCCTCCCCTCCTCCCTCCTCCTCCTCCTCACTCCTCCTCCTCCTCCTCACTCCTCCTCCTCCCCCCCTCCCTCCTCCTCCTCCTCCTCATCCCCTCCTCCTCCTACCTCCCTCTCCTCTCTCCCCCTCCTCCTCCTACTCCCCCTCTTCCCCCCGACTCCCCATCTCCTCCTCCTCCTCCTCCTCCTCCTCCTCCTCCTCCTCCATCTCCTCTTCCCCCTCCTCCCCCATCTCCTCCTCCTCCTCCTCCTTGGGAATCGGGGGAGGGGGGATGGGCATGCGGAGGAGGCGGAGGAGGAGGAGGAGGAGGAGGAGAAGGAGGAGACGCCTCCCCCTCTCCTGGAATGGGAGGAGGAGAGGCCCTGGCACACACGCTACAGCGCTGTTGGTTTACGCGTCAGGTATTGATATTTTCAGCACTGCGCCATTCGCGTGGGTAAGCACACGTGTTCAGCATC
>CAUYUJ010016900.1:93280-95780 GCA_963575745.1 Prorocentrum cordatum
GAGGCTACTCTCTGTGCCTTCCCATTTTCCTTCCCATTTTCCTGCTGCCGGGTGCCCTAGCGCCCGCCGTGTCTCTCCTGTTCCTTTGCCTCACCTCTTGTTGCCACCCCGTGCCGCCACAGTGCGGCGTGCTCCACGCCCTTTCGCGCTGTACGGTACGGTCGGAGCTTGGCGCCACGTGTGCGTCAGCTCTTTTCCGTCCGCTTCCGGTTCTGTGCTTGCGTCCCCATCTGTCGGGCCGCCTGCGTCAGTCCCCAATGAGGGTCATTTTGTCCCTGGCATGTGCGCTCGCTACAGCGGCCTATGCGCCTCTGCAGCCAAATATCTCGCTCTGTGCCTCAGACGATATATTCCCGCTCGCTGGATCTGTCCTTTGAGCCGCCAATCAAAAAGTATCCCCACCAACCCATCCACAAACGATGCGTAGGGGGGCTGACGGAAGAAAGGAAGAAGAGACGCACATAGTGAAACCGAGCGGGCAACAACGGTGAATTGGGAGATCTTTTTTTGGCCTTTTGGGAGCCTCCTGGGGCCATCTCGGGGGCCTCTTGGGTCCTCCTGGGCGCCTCCTGGGGCCATCTTGGAGGAGATCGATCAAAGAAGAGGGTGGTGGCAATTAGCGTCCCCCCTCGGGAGCCTCTAACATCGCCTCTTAGGCCCCTCTTGGAGCGCTCTTGGAGCGCTCTTGGGCGCTCTTGGGGCCGTCTTGGGGCTCTCTTGGGCCCCTCTTGGGACCTCCTTGGCTCCTCTTGGAGCCATCTTAAGGCTTCGGACGGCCATCGGAAGCGAAACGACGAGAAGGCACACACATCATTGGTTTACCTTAGGTTTTTGGAAGGATTCTGGCCTCTTGGAGGCCTCCTTGGGAGGCTATTTGGCCTCTTGGAGCCGTCTTGGGGCGGTCTTGGGGCCTCTTGGAGCATCTTCGGAGCCATCTTGAGGCATCTTAGGCTATCTCGAGCCATCTTTGAGCTCATCTTGGGCTCTCCGAAGCGCTCTTGGAGCCGTCATGGGCCATCTTGGACCTGCCGACCAGCGGCCCCCCCTGTCCAGGTCCAGGGGAGGGGGTGGGGGGAGGGGTCAAGACCCCCTCCCCGCCCGCAAGCCGTTTCGCTCACTCCCACCCGCCCTCCCAACACATACGTAGCACCCGAGTCTGGCCCGAGCCTCAGCATATTCAGCAGTCGTTTTTGGATGGGCAGCTACTGGGGGCCAATCCGCCGCCGCCGCCGCCGCCGCCGTCGCCGTTGCCACCGTCGCCGCTGCCCGCCGCCGCCGCCGCCGCCGCCGTGCCGTCGCCGCCGCCGCCGCCCCGCCCCCCGCTGCAAACCGCCGCCGCAGGCTCAGCCGCTGCCGGCCCCACCGCCGCCGCCGCCGCCGCCGCCGCAGCCGCCGCCGCCCCCGCCGCCGCCCCGCCGCCCCTGCCGCCGGCCGCTCCGCCGCCGCCGCCGCAGCCGCCGCAGCCGCCGCCGCCGCCGCCGCCGCAGCCGCCGCCGCCGCCGCCAAGTGTATTCTGTATTGTTTTTTGACAGGGATTGTGGGGGGGGGCCGCGTCGGGTTGGCTGCGCATGTTCCGAATTTGGAGGCAGAGTGTGTTTGGCATGGTTTTTTACAAGGGATGGTGGGGGGGGTGTTGTCATGGAGTCGGGTTGGCCCCCAGTCGCCTGGGGGAGGGGGTGTTTATCAAGCTAGGTGCGCTCGCGTCATATCTGACGTCCTACCCCTCCCTCCCATCCCTTACCATGGCGCTGATTTTCTCTACCCGCGGACGCGTGTCGTAGCGGACCTGTGGCTCCGCGCGCGCGTGCGTAGTGGGTGGTGGTGCGCGTGCGTGCGTGCGTGCGTGTGTGCGTGGTTGTGGTGGTGGTGTGTGCGTGGTTGTGCTGGTGCTGGTGCTGGTGCTGGTGCTGGTGCTGGTGCTGGTGCTGGTGCTGGTGCTGGTGGTGCTGGTGCTGGTGGTGGTGGTGGTGGTGGTGGTGGTGGTGGTGGTGGTGGTGGTGGTGGTGGTGGTGGTGGTGGTGCGGCGCGGTGGTGGCGGGCGGATGGGCGCGCGAGAAAGAGGCCCGCGCTGGGGCGAGAACGCCATCCTGAACGACGGAGGCCAAACACCGCTCCGAAAATGAGGCCCGCGCTGCAGCGGGAACACGATTCGGAACGATTCGGGAGCAGAAATGAGGCCGGCGCCCCAGCGAGAGCAGCATTTTGAAAAAAACGCAAGCGAAAACCCAACTCCCGGGAATCCTGTGTGTGTAAAAAACAATACGCGGGGGGGGTCTAATATTTTCAGGCCGCCATCGGGGGAAGAGGGATAGTAGTATTCATATTGAATAGTTGTTAATAGGGAGCAGTGAAAAATCCTTGCCCGAAGGGGAAGAAGGCGGGGTTGACGATGAAACTCCCTAAACCACCTTCGCCCAGAGGGCTGGTGGGATTGCGAGGCAGTCTCGGGCGAGAGCGTTGTTCCTGAGTCAGGGGACCTCTCCGGCCAGTGCGCCTCGGA
>CAUYUJ010016900.1:100780-103627 GCA_963575745.1 Prorocentrum cordatum
ATGCACCAGGCGTATTGCATGCACTGCGGGAAGCACTGGCGGACAGGAAAGGAGAAGCCCAAGACCAAGAGCAAGGGGGCTGGTGATGAAGTGGACCATCCTCCTGGTCTTCCTGCTCGGGGTGGCGATCGCCAGTCAGGCAAGGGCTTGGCGCCGCTCATAGTGGGGCTGCTGCAGGCGTGGACGGACCGATCTCTCAACGTGTCGGTGGAGAAGCTCACGCAGCTCATCGACTTAGTCGCCGGGCAGGCAGTGATCAGTTGGCAGACTGCTACCAGCAGGTGTTGGCAGGCAAAGACAAGCGTGAGGTGCCGCCACAGGTGCGCACAAAAACACGGAGAAGCTTGAGGCAGACCTTTTGCGCGAGACAGAGGTGCTGGACGACCTGTGCGACCGCGTCATGAGCCAGCGGGAGAAGGTCTCAGGCATCCTCCAGCAGCTGGACGGGCAGGAAAACATTTACAAGGATGCGATCACCCATCTCCATGCCACGGTGGCGCCGCAGGTCCAGCCAGGTCCCCCGCCGGTTCCTCAGTTGTCTGTCGCCTCGCTGCTGGAGGGTAAGCAGGCGGAGCGGGAGCTCTCACGTGGAGAGGACCTGTTCGGATTGGCGGAGTTCGTGGACGTCGGTGTCAGTGACAAGATCGAGGGGAAGAAGCGGGAGCAGGAGCTCAAGGCGAGGTTCACAAAGCTCGCGCAGGCGATGTCTGGCGAACTCAAGCAGAAGGCAGAGCAGTACAAGCAGGAGCACGAGCAGCTCAAGAAGCGATTCGAAGGTAAACTGCGCCGCGCAGAACCTCAAGCAGATGCAGCAGTTGAAGCGCCAGAAGATGGTGGAGCTGATCATGCAGCGCCTGGGCGGCGAGCGCGGGGACAGCGGCATCTGCGCCGACGGCGGCCGCGCCCGAGGCGTCCGCGCCGACGCCGACGGTCGGCAAGGGCGGCGGCGCCAGAGGCCAGACGCCAGTGCATCTCCGAGCCTGCGCCAAGTCGCTCGTGGGCAGAGGGCCAGGTGCAGGCAAGGGGGCAGGAACGTCGTAGCCGCCCCTTCGGCACTTGCCAGTTTGAGGCCAGCAGAGGCGGGGCCGACAAGGCTAAGCCGCAGAGTGCCTCATCAAGCCCGGCCTGGCACATAGTCGCGGCAAATGTGTCAGGATGGATGGGGGGCCAGTCACTGCTCGCGGGCGCGAAGTTGAAGAAACATGTTTCCGTTGTCTGCCTCCAGAAGTCCAGAGTTCCAAAGGGGGCTGTCAGCGAACAGGGGCAATCCATGAGCGGCGAGGGTCTCAAGCTTCGTTTTTCTTTAAAAAGGCTGAAGGACCAAGGAGGCATCTCCTCGGGTGTCGGTGCTGCAGTTCGTCGGCGTGTCGGAGTGGGCGAGCCGCGTCGGGTACGCAGGCGCATCCTCCAATCACGATGCTCCATTGTCTGGGTGAATGGGCGTGTGAGAGGGGGATTCCGCGTCGCCGGCGTGCACCTCCCAGGTGGCGAGGAAGTCCGGGGATCTCGGGGGCAGCGATTCATGAACCAAATGGGCAAAAACTTGTTTGGAGCTCGACGTCGTTCCCTAGTTGGGGATTCCAGCTGCTTCTCTCCTGGGGTCCAGGGGCTTCCGGGAGTTGCTACAATGCGGGGGGTGGCCATCAACAGTAAAGGCCCAATTTGTCGAACAGAGCAGGATGGCGTGAGTTGTACTACTTCGTAGTTTCGCCTGAACTCGTCGGATCGTCAGGTCTGGCGCGCGTCTGTCAGACTCGGCCGAGGAGACTCGTTGCCCATTGAGATTTGGCTTTGGGCACGGATACACGCCGGCAGATGGGGGAGTTGAGCTTTTTGGTGGACAGGGGGCGTTGATGGGATTCCAAGGGGGTTCGAGATCTGCTCTGCAGGCTCAACTGGTCGAATCCGGTTCTGGCTGACGTTGCAAATTGGAGGTTGTTCCGCTCTCCTCTGTAGCAATCCAGCGAGGGCGGCCTGGGCGGCATCTGCTCAACCTGGCAGGCCGCGCGCGGCTCGGCGGGCCAGGAGGAGGCCTAGTACAGGGGCAAGAGGACCAAGGAGTGGAGGAGCTGGGCGTCCGAATTTTTGGCGTCGGGAGGGGGGTCGGTTTCAGGGTGACGGTAAATAAGTGGGCTTGGGGGCCTCAGGTTTGGGCGCCGGACCCTCGGGGGCCTGCTGGGGCCCCCCCGGGCGGGGCCCGTCGACGCGGTTGCTCAGCTGTTGAAAGACTGGAGGGGGGTCTGGCGCGAGGGGGGGCCGGCTCGGTGATCGGCCGCTGACTTGGAACTCCCGGCCAACGGGTTGTTCCTAGGGTTCATGGAAGAGCGCCTCCTTAGCGCCGAACATTCCGATCTAGCTGTGGCGGCTGTTCTTCAGCCCGGCGGAGGCCCCCGACCCATGGGGGCGCCGGCGACGTGCATTTGGATCTTGGGCCAACTCTGGTGAGATCAGGCCAGCCAGTGGGGGCGCGCCCGCGCCCCGAGCTGCGCGCGCGGCGCCGGGGGCAGGTGTTGCGAGCGGGCAGTGTGGCAGCTGCTGGCGCGAGCCGAGGCGGCCGAGTCCGCCGGAGTCAGCTCGGGGTCGGGGCTGGTCGATTTTGAGAAGCTATGAGAAGATCCCCCATGGTGTTCTTGTGGGGTCATCCCAGAGACGCGGTTTCAACCTGCGTCGAGTGGGGCCGTTGCTGAAGGTGCATGGAGGACCAAGGGGGGTCAAGGTGGGGGTGTTTGTCTCGATGATGGTCGTGCTCGCTCGCTCGATTATCGCTGGGTGCTCTTCTGCGACCGCGATGTTGAGAGTTGCGTTGTACTTGGATGACCGTGGGGGTTCCTGAGTGGATAGGGGGTT
>CAUYUJ010016900.1:103727-108727 GCA_963575745.1 Prorocentrum cordatum
GGAAGGCCAGAAGAGGCCAAAAACATAGATTTCCCGCAGGTTTTTTTTCACGGATGTTGATATTTCCTTCTTCTCGGCCTTCCGACGGCCCGAGACGGCCCAAGAGCCCCCAGAGATCGTCGAAAGATCGCCCAAGAGGCCTCCAAGACGGCCAAGATGACCTTCAAGACGCCCACGTGTTCCCCGAAGGCTTTCCAAACCGTTTCGGGGAACACATGGTCCGATGGCTTGGTGGCCAAGATGGTCCAAGATGGCCTCCAAAATGGTCCAAGATGGCCTCCAAGTCCGCCCAAGATGGTCCAAGACGGCCTCCAAAACGGCCCAAGAGAGTCCAAGACGGCCCAAGACGGCCCAAGAGGCCCCCCAGAGGCCTCCCAGACGGCCCAAGAGGCCTCCAAGAGGTCCTCCAAGAGGGCCCGACGAGGCCAAAATCATTGATTGTCCTTAGGTTTTTGAAGGATTCTGGCATGTGCTTCTTCTCGGCATTCCGACGGCCCAAGGCGGCCCAAGAGGCCCCCAAGATCGCCCAAGAGGCCCCCATGAGGGCCCCATGACGGCCCAAGTGGCCTCCAAGATGGCCCCAAGAGGGCCCCAACACGGCCCAAGAGGCCTCCAACACGCCCACGATGGCCTCCAAGACGCCCAAGATGGCCTCCAAGACTGCCCCGAAGCGCCCCAAGAGGGTCCCCCGTGGGCCCAAAAAGGCCCCCCAGACGGCTCCCGACGGCGTCAGACGTGCCAGGAACCCACCAAGATGGCCGAAGTTGGCTCGAAGCTGGCCCAAAAGGGCCCAAAGGGCCCCGAAGAGGGCCTCCTGGAAGGCCAGAAGAGGCCAAAAACGTAGATTTCCCCCTTCGGTTTTTTTCACGGATGTTGGCGTGTCCTTCTTCTCGGCCTTCCGACGGCCCGAGACGGCCCAAGAGCCCCCAACGATCACCGAAAAATCGCCCAAGAGTCCTCCAAGACGGCCAAGATGACGTTCAAGATGCCCACGTGTTCCCCGAAGGCTTTCCAAACCGATTCGGGGAACACATGGTCCGATGGCTTAGCAGGTCTGGCCTCAACGTTCGGCCACATAGGCGCTTGCACAAAGGCAGGGGGCGGCGGTGATTCGCCGTAGGCGCCTTAGATATGTATAGAGATGTGTGTATTTAGTATATGTACATGTATGTGTAACTATATATACACATATGCATCCCTCGTGGATCCTGTATATATATACATATATATATATATATATATATGTATGAACTGCCGCGGGCATCTACCTCGATCGAGAAGAAGAATAATACACATAATAAGAAGAAGAAAAGGAGAAGGACAATGAGGAGGAAGAGGAGGAATATGAAACAACGAAAAGAAGATTTCGTCGTTGCCGCCGATGTTTACAAATGTTCGTGGTCTTTCGACCACCCGAGGCATCTCCTCGAATTCAGCCTCCAGGAACCGTGTTCGGTGCCGAAGACCACCGCCGAAAGTCCGGGATGCGGATCGACCTCCCTGGCAGGTGCCACCGCTTCGCAAAGGAACGAACACGGGGTGGATCGAGGCTCGAGGCATGAGACTCCCAGTTCTTGTGCGCTCTCCGCCCCTCTGGGCCTTCAGGAAGCTCATCGTCGACACAGCTGGATCCACTCTCGAACTTCTGGCCAGACGCAACCCCAGATGGGTCTCAACGATGCCCGAGCCTATCCAGGAGGTGGAAAATGAGGCCTGGGACAGGCCCCGTGAAGGCCCCAAGAAACTCACATAAGACCACGAAGACCTTCCAGACAATCCCCAACAAGGCCCCCCCTTGAACCCCACACGCTACGTAGGACAGGCCGAACCCCCAAGATTGCCCAGCGATCGCGCGCGTTCCGCGAATTCTGTCTTCCACTCTTGCTGCCGCCCTAAGGGGTCGGCGGCGCGGCGTAAGCCAATGAATCTCCCACGAAAAGAACCCGAATGGAAGGTCGCACAAAGGAGTTCTACTTGGAATTCACGGAATAGAAATCATTGTGGCAATCCCCCCAAAAAAGGACTCTCATTGCAAAATCGCACAAAACAGCCGATTTGCAATACACACACTCGAAATCTAAATGTACATCGCCCAAGAAAAGAAATCCGATTGAAAAGCCGCACAACAAGGATTCTAACATAATTCAATTTGCAAATCGCCCGCAAAAGGCCTATGGCAAAGCCACGCAAAAAGGATTGTATGTGTAATCCACACACTTAGAATCATTGTGTAAACCGCCCACACAAACATTTCCTTTGAAAGGGAGCCAGAAAAATTTCTGGACACCCCAGAAAGAAGATAACAACAAAAACGAAACAAATCGCCCCCTCCATTTTTTTTGTTCGCGCCCGCCCCGCCCCCGAAAATTCGGGGGGGGGGGGGGGAAGGAGGGAAGGGGGGGGAGGGGAAGGGGGGGGAGGGCAGGCGGCGGTAGGACGGAGGGGAGGATGAGAGACGGGATGGACATGGGGAGGAGGGGTCTGGGGAGGAGTGGCGGCGGGGGGAGGGGGGGGCAAAACAAATGCCGTGTTTTTTTTTGTTTTCCCCCACCCCACCCCCCAGTTTGCAAATCCCCCCCCTGGTCACGAATATGAGTGTGCGTGGGGTCGCGCAATCGAAAGCGTGACGCATTCCTGGCCATGCCCCACCGACGCACGAGAAAACAGAAAACGGGAACGGAAACGATTCAGACAGAGCCGCCCCCCCCACAAAAAAACGAAAAGGAACAGCTAACCGAAAAGTATCAAGAAGGCAAGGGGGGATTCAGTCCCGGAGCTGGATATATGATATTTGCCGATGGTGCTGATAGCCCAGTAGCTCTTTCCTTCGTGACCTTACGGCCGGAAACCTTTGCATAGCGTGCTTCGGCGGCGTCCCCAGCGACAGGCTATGCCCTGCGAGCGGCTAGCGTGAAGCTCCGCTCCGCGGGGGCGAGAGGCTCGGAACAGCTCAGGACGTTGACGCTTGGGAGCGGGGAGTGGGTAGCGTGTCGCGCCGAAACGCGGTGGGCCAGAACCGGCGGCGCGGTACGCTAAGCCACAGTTCTTAACCGCAATAGACCAGCAGCTCCCCCTGCTGCTGCTGCTGCTGCTGCTGCTGCTGCTCCTCCTCCTCCTCCTTCTCCTCCTCCTCCTCCTCCTCCTCCTGTTCCTTTTCCTCCTCCTGTTCCTTTTCCTCCTCCTGTTCCTTTTCCTCCTCCTCCTCCCCCTCCTCCTCCTCCTCCTCCTCCTCCTCCTCCTCCTCCTCCTCCTCCTCCAAGCGTCGGGGAGGGCGTGGGGGTGGAGGGTGCCACCCTACGATCTGCCTCAGCCGCGGGCGGGAGCGCCAAGGCGTCAGCCACGATGGGCGCGCGCGTCCACCGCGGCGCCGTCAAGGGTGGTGCCACCCAGGCGCTGGGCTCACCATGGGAGCCATGGCGCGCCAGAGCAACACCAGACCGAGTCCTCTGCACTCCTCTTCCCTCCCCTCGGGGGGGACGGAAAGGTAGGACAGCACAGGGCAGGGCAGAGCATCGGCTCGCATGGCCGGTTCTGCTGGCGCCTCCCGGCGGCGAGAGGCGCCCACGTGTCTCGAGGAGTGGGCCCGGCGGCGGGGCCGAAGCCGGCGGCACGCAGCAGATGTCGTATCCCACCTCCTCCCTCCCTCCCTCCTGCCTCCCTCCTCCCTCCTCCCTGCTGCCTCCCTCCGAATGCTACCCTTCCCTCCTCCCTCCTGCCTTTCTTCCCTCCCTGCTCCTCCTCCCTCCCGCCGGACGCCTCGCCCCATGCACGAGCCCAGCAACAGGAAGATTCACTGGTCCCTCTCCATTGTTTTTTTTGTTTCTCTCTCTCTCTCTCTCTGTCTCTCTCTCTCTCTCTGTTCTCTCTCTGTTTCTCTCTCTCTCTCTCTGGCTCTCTATATGTATGGGTATAATCCAATGAAGATCCCCCCACACAGTTTTCCTACTATCCGAGTTTTCGTGCGGTTCCCCGAAATACCCGCCCTTTGCAAGTTACGTGAATCTTGAGGGGACAGCCTCCGTACTCAACAGGCTCCCGCTGCACGAGAGAATCCGTAAAGAATCGTTTAAAATCCCGAGACGCCCGCCCGCCTGCCCGCCGGCCTTCCGTGTAGCACGCACCGCCCTGTATTCAACAGCCTTCGCCTCCAAGACAAGGCCCTGTACTCAACAGCGCCCGTCTCCAAGACAACACCCAGTACTCAACAGGCTCCCGCTGCAAGAGAGAATCCTCAAGGAGGCAATTAACATCCCGACCCACGCGCCCACCCGCCCGCCGTCCGCCCGCCCGCTCGCCCGCCCGCCTCTCCGTTCATCACCTCATCATCTTCCTCTCCGTTCACCGCACCCGCCCCATCCGTGTACAGTAAGACAAGACTCTCGTCTTGGGACAACATGTCGGGGGATCTTGAATGGACTATACCGATATAAGTACATATGTCTATACATACATGCTTCTCTATAATATATATATATATATATATATAGATATATAGATGTGTGTATGTGTGTGTGTGCGCGTGTGTGTGTGTGTGTGAGCGTGGCCGTGGGAGCCGCGGAGTTGTCGTTCACGTGCGTGGTGCAATGCGAACGTGGCACGTACCTGTGCTGGCGGCTAGTCCAGACGCGCATGAGGACTTTGATGTCGTCAGTGGACCACGGGATCCCTTGCAGGGGGCCACTGGTGCGCGTGAGGGGAGGAGAGTAGGCCCCTCGCACGCGGATCTATCGGAGGTGGCCAGCGCAGAACACGCGCCTCACCGCAACGACGTCGGGGGGGACAGCCTGCGCAGAGGGCGAGGTTGAGGCAGTCGTCGGTCACCAGGCAGTCGACGCAATTCTGACGATCGAGGGCGGCGCCCGCAGCGGGTGCGCGCGCGCGCATGCTCCACCTGCACGGCCAGCGTCGTGCCTTGTCATCGCTCGGACGTCCATGCCCCGTGCATTTTTCGGTTTGGTGCGTGCTTCCTTGGCTAAGTAATCCAGGGTGCTCCTCGATGG
>CAUYUJ010016900.1:113727-126227 GCA_963575745.1 Prorocentrum cordatum
ATCCCCCTCCCAGCTCCCCAAACCTCCCACTCCTCCTCGTCCTCCTCCTCCTCCTCCTCACTCTCCTCCTCCTCCCCCTCCTTGCCCCTTCTCTTTCCGCTTTCTCTCTACCCCTTCCGCCCCTCCTTCCTCCTTTCCTATCTTCCTCCCCTCCCGCTCCTCCTCTCCTTTGCGCTTCTCCCCTGTACTCTACCCGCCCCTCCTCACCCCTCTTCTCCCGCCCCTTCACCCTTCTTGTTCTCCTCTCTCCTCCTCCTCCTCCTCATCTTCCTCCTCCTCCTCCTCCTCATCTTCCTCCTCCTCCTCCCTCATCTTTCTCCTCCTCCTCCTCTTCCTCCAGCCATGCTCCTCCTCCTCCCGCATTTTCTCCTGTCCTCCTCCCGCCTCCTCCTCCTCCTCCTCCTCCTTCTCCTCCTCCTCCTCCTCCGCCTCCCTCTGCTCCTCCCCTTCTTCGCACATAGTTCGGAATGAGTTCGCATGACGCTAGGGTACACCATTTCCCTGTTGGGGAAGCTGCGCTCTGGATACACTCGCGTGCTGATAAATCAGCTCCTGATCCGCGTCCCTCGCTCTCCTGATCGAGTTTTACATAAAGCAGCTGACCTGGCAAGAAAGAAGCCGATCCCCTGGAGACATCGATCGAGCAAGCCCCAGCCGTCGGTGAAGAATGATCTCGTTCGGTGTGGACGGGGCCCAAACAGTTTGCACCCCCCACACACAAGAGGGGGGAAGAGAAGTGATGCCTCTGGGAGTCGCACTCGCCAGGGCACCCTGATTTGCAAGGCTGATCCACCTGGGAAGCCCGCCGCTCCATCGCCCACCCGCCGCTCCATCGCCCACCAGTCTGGAGCAGGCCCATGGGGACCTCATTGGGCCCGCACCAAAGGTCACTCCAGAGGAAGGTCACTCTTACGTCTAGTCGACAATGCTGAGCCACATCAGACCCCCAGCCGGCTCCAGCATGCAAGCATATCGGACCACCACATCGGATCGCCCGAAAGTCGAATCGAACCGGGCCAGCCTCTGACGCCAGGGGGTGTGGGAGCGAGGGGGGGGAAGGGGAGGTGGGAGAGGGGGAGGAGGCAAGCTAGGAGCGCTCGCGTCGCACAATCGGATGTCGCGGCATGGCATAACGTTACATGGCATAGCATGGTGTTGAAGATTAACGCGTAGCATGACATAGCATGGCGTGGCGACGCCCCAAAATGAGGGGGGGGGCCTCTGCGGCCCATCCGCCGACCCCTTGGGGTCATGGCGTGTGAGATGCTGTCCCCAAACCCCTCCCCCGGGGGCCTGGTCCGGCCACTTTGGATGGGGGGGGGAGGGGGGCACATCCATCATCCGCACACTTGGAGCCGCAGGAGGCCCCAAAACGGGCCAAAAAAGTTCGAAAGGTTCCAGGAACGGTCCTAGAGAGCTACGAATCGACGAAAGATCGCCCCAAAACGCCGAAGATTGCCTCCACACGGATCCATAAGTCCCCAAGATGTTTGAAACAATATTGCGAGGCGCCCCAATAAAGCCCCCCAGAAGCAAAAATCGCCCCATTCAATAGGGAAAACGTGCATATTTACCACATTCGCCCATTCGGCTTCCACGCGGCGCAAAACGGTCCAAGAAGCCTCCAAAATCAACCCTCGCCAGCCCAAGAGGCTCCCAAGACGGCTCCAAGACGGCGTCCGGGCGATCCACGAAGGCCCCAGATTCCAGAGCAACGGCTTAGGAAAGCCGCAGGGCGGTCCCAAGAGGGCTCCAAAACTGGGCAAGAGGGCCTCCAAAGGCTGTCCAGACGGCCCATGCTGGGGACGATTCGGTCCAAACCGCCCAAGATCGCCGCCAGACGGCCCTATGGATGTCCAAGATTCAAGACGTTTGAAAACACGACCACGCGGCGCTCCAAACAAGGCCTCCACAAGCAAAAACCGTTCCATTCCCTAGATAAAACGTACATGTTCAGCACATTCGCTTCTTGGGCTTTCACGAGGCCCACAACGGCCCAATAAACCTCCAAGATCGACCCCTCACCCGAAGATGCTCCCAAGAAGGCTCCAAGACGGCTTCCGGGCGATCCACGGAGGCTCCAGAAACTATAGCAACGGCCCAGGAAAGCCGCAAGACGGTCCCAAACGGGCTCCGAAACGGGCCAAGAGGGCCCCAAAAGGCTGTCCAGACGGCCCACGCGGGGGACGATTCGGTCCAAACCGCCCAAGATCGCCGCCAGACGGCCCCATGGAAGTCCAAGACGTTTGAAAACACGACCACGAGGCGCTCCAAGAAGGCCTCCACAGCAAAAACCGTCCCAATCCTCCGGCAAAACGTACATTTTCAGCCCATTCGCTTCTTGGGCTTTCACGAGGCCCACAACGGCCCAACAAGTGGCACGTGTGCCATGGCTCTTGCACAAAAAGGAAGGGGGCGGGGCGGAGGGGCGCGCCGTGCCGAAATGCAGGGGTCGGGGCGGAGGGGCGAGCAAGCTCGTGAGTGGGTGGGTGCGTGGGGGGGGGGCGTTATAAAAGGGGTCGGGGCGGCGGGGCGCGCTGGCTGGTGGGTGGGGGGGATGCGGGGGGGGCGCGCGGGGCGCGGCGGAGGGAGTGGGGCGTGCCGAAAACAAAGGGGTCGCGGGCGGAGGGGGCGCGCTGGCGGCAAGTCCGGGGATGAGGGGGAGGGGGCGTGCCGATAATAAGGAGTGGTGGGCGGAGGGCGCGCTGCTGGGTGGGTGGGGTATTCGAGGGTGTGCATGATGGGGTCGTAGTAGGCTCGGGCGGAGGGGTGTGCCGTGCCGAAATAAGGGTGTCGTGGCGGAGGGCCCCGCTGGCTGGTGGGCGGGGGGATGCGGGGGCGGTGTGCCGTGCCGAAATGAAAAGGGTCGGGGCGGAGGGGTGTGCCGTGCCGAAATAGAAGAGGTCGGGGGGGAGGGGCGCGCTGGCTGGTGGAATGTGTGGGCGATGGAGGGTTTGCCGTGCCGAAATAAAGTGGGCGAAGCTCTAGGCACCCTGTGGAAGATAATAAAGGAGTCGGGGCGGAGGAGCGTGCCGTGCCGAAATAAACGGGTCGGGGCGGAGAGGTGTGCCTTGCCGAAATGAAGCGGGCGGGGCGGGGGGGCGCGCTGGTGGCTGGTGGGCGGGGTGGGGGGGGTGCGTGTGGGGTGTGCCCGTGCGAAATAAAAGGAGTCGGGGCGGAGGGGTATGCCGTGCCGACATAAAAAGGGGTCGTGGCGGAGGGGCGCGCTGGCTGGTGGGTGGGGTGGGGGGTGCGTAGGGGGGGGAAGCGGTGTGCCGTGCCCGAGATAACAGGGTCGGGGCGGAAGGGAGTGCGCGTGCCGAAAGAAAGGATCTGGGCAGAGATGGGGCGCGGGAGCATGGTGGGTGGGAAAGAGGAGGCGTCGGGGGGGAGGTGCCGTGCCGGAATACAAGGGTCGGGGCGGAGGGGTGTGCCGTGCCGAAATACAAGAGGTCGGGGCGGAGGGGTGCGCCGTGCCGAAATATAGGTGTCGGGGCGGAGGGGCGCGCTGGCTGGTGGGTGTGGTGATGCGGAGGGGGTGTGCGGTGCCGAACCAAAAGGGGTCGGGGCGGAGGGGAGTGCCGTGCCGAACTACAGGGGTCGGGGCGGAGGGGCGCGCTGGCTGGTGGGTGGGGGGGATGCGGAGGGGGTGTGCCGTGCCGAAATAAAAAAGGGTCGGGGCGGAGGGGTGTGCCGTGCCAGAATAAAGAGGGGTCGGGGCGGAGGGGCGCGCTGGTTGGTGGGGCGGGGGGATGCGGAGGGGGTGTGCAGGCTTGAAATAAAAGAGGTCGGGGCGGAGGGGGGCGTTTTGGCTGGTGGGCGGGCGGAGGCGGAGGGGTGTGCCGTGCCGAAATGAAGGGGTCGGCGGAAGGGTGTGCCGTGCCGATATAAAAGGGGGTTCGGGGCGGAGGGGACGCCGCTAGCTGGTGGTTGGGAGGGCTGGGTGGCGTAGGGGGTGGCCGTGCCGATATAAAGGGGGTCGGGGCGAGGGGTGTGCCGTGCCGAAATAAAACGGGCGGGGCGGGGGGCGCACTGGCTGTGGGCGGGGCGGGGGGTCGATGGGGTGTGCCGGGGCGAAATAAAAGGGGCGGCGGCGGGGTGTGCCGTGCCAAAATAAAGGGGTCGGGGCGGAGGGGCGCGCTGGCTGGTGGGTGGGGGCAGGCGGAGGGGGTGTGCCGTGCCGAAATAAAAAAGAGGTCGGGGCGGAGGGGTGTGCCGTGCCGAAATAAAAGGGGACAGGGGTCGGGGCGGAAGGGCGCACTGGCTGGTGGGTGCTGGTGGGGGTCGGGGCGGAGGGGTGTGCCGTGCCGAAGTAAAAGGAGTCGGGGCGGAGGAGCGCACTGGCTGGTGGGTGCTGGTGGGTGGGTGGATGCGGGGGGTGGGATGGAGGGTCGCTCTGGCTGGTGGAATGTGTACATAGGTGATGAGGGGTGTGCCGTGCCGAAATAAAGTAGTCGGAGCTCTAGACACCCTGTGCAAGAGAATAAGCCTCCAAGATCGACCCCTGTCACCCGAAGGTGCTCCCAAGAAGGCTCCAAGACGGCGACTGGGCGATCCACGAAGGCACCAGAAACCATAGCAACTGCCTAGGAAAGCCGCAGGGCGGTCCCAAGGGGGCTCCAAAACTGGGCAAGAGGCCCCCAAAGGCTGTCCAGACGGCCCACGCGGGGGACGATTCGGTCCGAACCGCCCAAGATATATTGCCTCCAGACAGCCCCATGGGCGTCCAAGACGTTTGCATACGCGACCACGAGGCGCTCCAAGCAGGCCTCCAGAAGCAAAAACCGTCCCATTAGCATCTTCGCTTCTTCGCTTCTTTGGCTTCCACGAGACCCACAACGGCCCAGTAAACCTCCAAGATCGACCTCTGGCACCCCAAGAGACTCTCCAAGAGGCTCCACGACGGCCTCTAGGCGCCCCACGAAGGCCCCAGAAACCACAGCAACGGCCCGTGGGAACGGCAGGACTGTCCTAAGAGGGCTCCAAAACGTGCCCAGAGGGGCCTCACAGGCTGTCTGGGCACGCCACGCGGGGGACGATTGCTGCCGCCCCAAGGGGTCGGCGGTGTGGCGTGAGCCAATGAATCCACGTCCGGAAGTGACGTGCTGAGCGGCAGCGTTATTATGTCTCCCCCCCTAACCCCCCCCTGGAGTCGCGCCACAGCGCCGTACCAAACTGGCGGCCCCCCTTTTGGGGCCCCAAAACGTACCAAAACGTATGGGAAATCAATGATTTCGGCACATTGGCCCTCTTGGGGGTCTCAACGGGCCCCAAGACGGCTCCAGATGGCCCCAAGACGGCCCACGACGGCCCTAAGACGGCCCGAGATGGCCCCAAGAGGGCCCAAAAAAAACCCAAGACGGCCCAAGAGGGCTCCAAAAGCGCCCACAAGAGCGCCTCCAGAGGCCAAAAACATTGATTTGCCTTACGTTTTTGAAAGATTGTAGCTTTCTCGCCTTTTTCGCCTCTCCGAAGCCCATGACGGCCCGAGCAGCCTCCAAGATGGCCCCAATAAGGCCAGAGAAACACCCAAGGGGGCCCCAAGACGGCCCCAGAGGGCCACAAGACGGCCCAAAGAGGCCCCCAAGACGGTCCAAGAAACCCCTGAGACGGCCCAAGAGGACCCCAAGAGGGCCCCAAGGCGGCCGCGAGAGGCCCCCAAGACGGCCTCCGAAGGGGCGAAACGGCGCGAAAGCGCCCCAAGACGGCCCAAGACGCCCCCAAGAGGCCCCAAGAGGCCACCAAGAGGCCCCCAAATGGCCCCCAAAAGCCCCCCAGAGACCTCCGACAAGTCCCCAAGAAGCCTCCAAAAGGCCCCAAAGAAGCCCCCCAAAGGCCACATAGCGACTGGAGTGTAATATTATTTCCCCCCCTGGACGAACTGCGGCGCAGCGCCAGCCAGGTGGAAGTTGGTCACGGCGGCGCCCATGATTAGAGCCAGCGCTGGAAGGGAAGATGGAGAGGGAGTCAAAAAAGGGGGGGGAGAGGCCAGAAAAAGTCCCCAAGAGGCCCAAAGAAGCTCCCAAGAGGCCTCCAGGAGGCCCCCAAGAGGCTCCCAGAAGGCCCCGCGACGTGACTGTACGTGCTCCGGACGTGCACCCCGCGAAGCGCGAGGAATCCACGTCCGGAGGTGACGTGCTGAGCGGCAGCGTTTTTCGGCGAACGCCGCAACGTGTCCAATGTATCCAAAAATTGCATAATTGCAACATATTCTATTGTGTTACATTATAATGTCTCCCCCGCTAACCCCCCCTGGGAGCTGCGCCACACCGCCGGACCAAAGTGGCCCCCCCCCCTCCCGGGGCTCAGAAACGTACCAAAACTATAGAAAATCTATGATTTCGACCTCTTGGGCCTCTTGGGGGGCCGAGAGGGCGCCAAGACGGCTCAAGATGGTCCCAAGAGGGCCCCAAAAACCCCAATGACGGACCAAGATGGCCCCAAGAGCGCCCACAACTGCGCCTCCATATGCCGAAATCATTGATTTTCCTCTGGTTTTGGCGATATTTCAGCGTTCTCGCCGCTGCGGCCCAAATAGCTTCCAAAATCGCCCCAAAACAACCAAACAAATCCCCAAGAGGGCCCCAAAACGGCCCAGGAGGGCCCCAAGACGGCCCAAAGATGCCCCCAAGACGGTCCAAGAGGCCCCTATGACAGCCCAGGAGGACCCCAAGACGGCCCCAAGGTGGCCGCGAGAGGCCCCAAGACGGCCTCCGAAGAGGCGAAGCGGCAGAAAAACGCCCCAAGACGGCCCAGGTTGCCCCCAAGAGGCCCCAAGAGGCCCCCAAGACGCCCCCAAGGGGCTCCAAGGAACCCCCAAAAGGCCCCCAAGAAGTCCCCAAAAAGCTTCCAAAAAGGCCCCATAGAAGCCCCCCAAAGCCCACACAGCGACTGGAGTGTACTGTCATTTCCCCCCCTGGGCGAAGTGCGGCGCAGCGCCAGCCAGGTGGAAGTTGGTCACGGCGGCGCCCATGATTATTGCTGGCCCTGGAAGGGGATATGGGGAGGGAGTACGAAAAGGAGGGAAGGGGGAGAGGCCCCAAAGACGTCCCCAAAACGGCCCAAGACGCCCCCACGAAACTCCCGAGAACCCCCAAAACCACTTCACTGTACGTACTCCGGACGTGCACCCCGCGAAGCGAGAGGAATCCACGTCCGGAGGTGACGTGCTGAGCGGCAGCGTTTTCCGCGGATGCTGTAACGCAGTGGATCCAATGTATCCAATGATTGCATACTTGCAACATCTTGCATTGTGTTACATTATGATGTCTCCCCCCTAACCCCCCTCTGGGAGCTGCGCCGCAGGAGCGGACCAAAGTGCCCCCCCCCTCCCGGGGCTCAAAAACTTACCAAAACCAATAGAAAATCTATTATTTCGACTTCTTGGGCCTCTTGGGGGGCCAAGAGGGCGCCAAGACGGCTCAAGATGGGTTCTGTGCTGGCCAAAACGGCCCCGAGACGGTCCAAGACGGCCCCAAAAGGGCCCAAAAAGCCCCAATGACGGCCCAAGAGGGCCCAAAGAGCGCCCACAACTGCGCATCCAGAAGCCAAAATCATTGATTTCCCTATGGTTTGGTGATATTTTAGCGTTTTCGCTTTTGCGGCCCAGGCAGTCCCCCAAATCGCTCCAGAACAGCCCAAGAAGAAGCCCCCATGAGTGCCCCAATACGGCCCAACAAAACCCCAAGACGGCCCAAAGAGGCCCCCAAGACGGTCCAAGAGGCCCCTATGACGGCCCAAGAGGACCCCAAGACGGCCCCAAGGCGGCCGCGAGAGGCCCCCAAGACGGCCTCCGAAGGGGCAGAACGGAGTACGGCCAAAGACGCCCCCAAGAGGCCCCAAGAGGCCCCCAAGAGGCCCCCAAGGGGCCTCAAAAAGCCCCCTAAGAAGCCTCCAAAATGTCTTCAAGAAACCTCCCAAAAGGCTCCAAAAAAAAAAAGCCACACAACGACTGAAGTGCAATGCCATTTTTCCAACCTGGGCGAACTGCGGCGCAGCGCCAGCCAGGTGGAAGTTGGTCACAGCAGCGCCCATGATTAGAGCCGGCACTGGAAGGAAATATGGGGAGGGAGTACTAAAAGGAGGGAGGGGCCCCAAAGAAGCCCCTCAAAGGCCCAAGGAAGCTCCCAGGAGGCCTCCAGGAGGCCCCCAAGAGGCTCCCAAGAGGCTTCGCGACGACGTGACTGTATGTGCTCCGGACGTGCACCCCGCGAAGCGAGAGGAATCCACATCCGGAGGTGACGTGCTGAGCGGCAGCGTTTTTCGGCGAACGCCTTAATGCAACATATCCAATGTATCAAATGATTGCATAATTGCCACATGTTGCATTGTGTTTACATCATTATGTCTCCCCCTACCCCCCCCCCTGGGAGCTGCGCCACAAGAACGGACCAAAGTGGCCCCCCCCTCCTCCTGGGGCTCAAGAACCTACCAAAACCTATAGAAAGTCTCTGATTTCGACCTGTCGGGCCTTTTGGGGAGCCAAGAGGGCGCCAAGACGGCTCCAGATGGGCTCTGTGCGGGCCAAGACGGCCCCGAGACGGTCCAAGATGGCCCCTAGAGGGCCCAAAAAGCCCGAATGACTGCCCAAAAGGGACCCAAGAGCGCCCACAAGTGCGCATCCAGAGGCCAAAATCCTTGATGTCCCTATGGTTTGGTGATAGTTTAGCGTTCTCGCTTTTGCGGCCCAGGCAGCTTCCCAAATCGCTCCAGGACAACCCAAGAAGCCCCCAAGAGGGCCCCAATTCGCCCCTACAGAACCCCAGGACGACCCAAAGAGGCCCCCAAGTCGGTCCAAGAGGCCCCTATGACGGCCCAAGAAGACCCCACGACGGCCCCAAGGCGGCCGCGAGAGGCTCCCAAGACGGCCTCCGAAGGGGCAAAACGGAGCCAAGGCGCCCCAATACGACCAAAGTCGCCCCCAAGAGGCGCCAAGAGGCCCCCAAGAGGCCCCCAAGGGGCCCCAAAAAGCCCCCAAGAGGCCACCAAGATGTCTTCAAGAAGCCTCCCAAAGGCTCCAAAGAAGCCCCCCAAAGGCCACACAGCGACTGGCGTGTAATGTGCGGCGCAGCGCCAGCCAGGTGGAAGTTGGTCACAGTGGCGCCCATGATTAGAGCCGGCGCTGGAAGGAAATATGGGGAGAGAGTCTGAAAAGGAGGGAGGGGGGAGAGGCCCCAAAGAAACCCCCAAGAGGCCCAAGGAAGCTCCTAGGAGGCCTCCAATATGCCCCCAAGAGGCTCCGCGACGACGTGACTGTACGTGCTCCGGACGTGCACCCCGCGAAGCGAGAGGAATCAAAGAATCGGCACCGAATGTGGAATCACTTCCGATGGTTCCTTCGGGAAGCAATTGTTTAGATGTTGGGGCCTATATGGAAGGTCCGAAGACGATGCCGTGGCAGGGCACTGGAAATAATGACGCCAACTGTGCAGCGGGAGCACGATTCGGAACGAGCGGTAGCCCGAAAGTGAGGCAAGCGCTTCAACGACACCCGCATTTTGAAACAAAAAAGCGGAGCGCGGAAATGAGGACGCGTAACCTGACATAGCATGGCGTGGCGACGCCCCGACGTGGGGGGGCTTCTGCGGCCCAGGAAGTCAACGAATCGACAACGAATCTTTCTTCAGTGTGCATTTTCTAGATGTTGGGGCCTATTTGGAAGGATTGAACGCCATGCTGTGGCATAGCACTGGGAACAAGTGGCACGTGTGCCATGGCTCTTGCACAAAAAGGAAGGGGGAGGAGGAGGAGGAGGAGGAGGAGGAGGAGGAGGAGGAGGAGGAGGAGGAGGTGGAGGAGGAGGGGGCACGGGGCGGAGGTCCCACTGGGGCGCTGGGGGCGCGGAGAGGAGGGGGGGGAGGTGGTGTGCGTCGCGACGCGGAATAAAATGGTCGGGGCGGAGGGGGCATTGGGCGGGGCTTGGGGCTGAGGGCCACGGGGCGGGGGCCAACTGGGGCGCTGGGGACGGGGGGGTGGGGAGGTGGTGTGCGTCGCGACGCGGAATAAAATTGTCGGGGCGGAGGGGGCACGGGGCGGAGCCCCCACTGGGGCGCTGGGGACGCGGGGAGGGAGGTGGGGGAGGTGGTGTGCGTCGCGACGCGGAATAAAGCGTTCGTGGCGGAGGGGGCAGTGGGCGGGGCTCCCGCTGGGGCGCTGGGGACGCGGGGGGGCTAGGGGCAGAGAGCCACGGCGCGGGGGTCCCACCCTGGCGCTGGGGACGCGGGGGGAGGGGCGTGTGCGACGCGGAATGAAACGTTCGTGGCGGAGGGGGCAGTGGGCGGGGCCCCCGCTGGGGCGCTGGGGACGCGGGGGGGCTCGGGGCAGAGAACCACGGCGCGGGGGTCCCACTCTGGCGCTGAGGACGCGGGACGGGGGGGGATGTGCGACGAGGAATAAAGCGTTCGTGGACGAGGGGGCGGTGGGCGGGGCCCCCGCTGGGGCGTTGGGGCCGCGGGGGGGCTCGGGGCAGAGAACCACGGCGCGGGGGTCCCACTCTGGCGCTGGGGACGCGGGGAGGGGGGGGGTGCGACGCGGAATAAAGTGGTCGCTGGGGGCGCGGGTAAGGGGGGGTGCGACGCGGAATAAACTGGTCGGAGCTCTAGACACCCTGTGCAAAAGGATGATGACGCCAGCGCTGCAGCGGGAGCGCGATTCGGAACGAGCGGAAGCGCGGAAATGCTGCCAGCGCTGCAGCGGGAGCACGGTGCGGAACAAGCGGCAGCCCGAACATGAGGCCAGCGACACCAACATTTTGAAAACACAAATAAAACGAGCGCGGAAGCCAGGAGATGAGGACGCGCAGCCTGATATAGCATGGCGTGGCGACGCCCCGAAGTGGGGGCGCCTGCGGCCAAGGAAATCAACGAATCGGCACCGAACGTGTAATCGCTTCGTATGTTTTTTTCGGAGTGTATGTTCTAGATTTGGGGGCCAGTTGGAAGGATTGAAAACCATGCCGTGGCATGGCACTGGAAATAGTGCCGCCAGCGCTGCAGCGGGAGCACGATTCGGAACGAGCGGAAGCGCGGAAATGAGGCCAGCGTTGCAGCGGGGGCACGATTCGGAACGAGCGGTAGCCCGAAAATGAGACCAGCGCTTCAGCGACACCAGCATTTTGAAAATTTGCCTGGCGAAGGACCGAACCATCTTCAGTTGTGAGTGCCGCGGTGGTGAATACCGCCTCTGGTGGAGCTGCCCAGGGGGCCACGAAACGTACGACGTGCACGCTGAATTGGAACGTACGTGTGAGGGGTGCGCCGAATCGGGTGCGGGCACGCCGTGTGGACCCTGCCGCTGGGACCTTCGGTGGGGCCACGAAACGCGTGAGGGGTGCGCTGGATCGGGCGCGGGTACGCCATGTGGACCCTTCCGCTGCGGCCCTCGGTGACGGTCCCTATGGGGCCACGCAACGTGTGAGGGCTGTGCCGAATCGGGTGCGGTTGCGCCATGTGGACCGCTGGGGCCTTCGGTGGAGCCCCCTATGGGGCCACGAAGCGTGTGAGGGGTGTGCGCCGAATCGAATCGGGTGCGGGTACGCCATGTGGACTCTGCCGCTGCGGCCTTCGGTGGAGTTCCCTCTGGGGCCACGAGACGTGTGAGGGGCGTGCCGAGCGCGGAGGAGGGGGAGGAGGGAGGGAACGCGGGGACCGTCTCTTGAAAACGAGGACCCAACACCACAGGATGGTGGTGAAAAAGAACCCAAGCGAAAACCCGTTTCCCCGGAATCCTGTGTAAAAAAACAGTGCGCGGAGGGTGCCAGCCATTTCCTGGACGCCACCAGGGGAGAGAGGAGAGTAGTATTCATATTGTTTAATTTTAGAAGGGGGCAGGGGGGAGGGGGAGGGGGAGGGGGACGAGGACAAGCTAGGTGCGCTCGCGTCATATCTGACGTCCTACCCCTCCCTCCCATCCCTTACCATGGCGCTGATTTTCTCTATCCGCGGACGCGTGTCGTAGCGGACCTGTGGCTCCGCGCGCGCGTGCGTAGTGGGTGGTGGTGCGCGTGCGTGCGTGCGTGCGTGTGTGCGTGGTTGTGGTGGTGGTGGTGGTGGGTGGTGGTGGTGGTGGTGGTGTGGTGGGTGGTGCTGGTGCTGGTGGTGGTGGTGGTGGTGGTGGTGGTGGTGGTGGTGGTGGTGGTGGTGGTGGTGCGGCGCGGTGGTGGCGGGCGGATGGGCGCGCGAGAAAGAGGCCCGCGCTGGGGCGAGAACGCCATCCTGAACGACGGAGGCCAAACACCGATCCGCACGATTCGGAACCATTCGGGAGCAGAAATGAGGCCGGCGCCTCAGCGAGAGCAGCATTTTGAAAAAAACGTAGGCGAAAACCCGTTTCCCGGAAATCCTGTGTGTAAAAAGACAGTACGCGGGGGGGGGGTCGGATATCTTCGGTACGCCATCAGGGGAAGTGGGAGAGTATTTTCATATTGTGTAATTGTGGAGGAGGAGGAGGAGGAGGAGGAGGAGGAGGAGGAGGAGGACCAGTGTAAACCCAATGGTCATCAA
>CAUYUJ010016900.1:131227-148727 GCA_963575745.1 Prorocentrum cordatum
CGTCAGGCTGGAATGGCGAACTGGCCCTGGGAGAACCCCCAGGGTCTGGGATCCGCGGCTTCCCTCCGCAGCCCTTGCCTGGCAGACAGTCGGACCAGGGCCAGAAGAATATCCCTTCAGAGCATGAGACCCCCCTGTCGGCCAAAACAAACAGAACATCCAAGGCCCCCCCCACACACACACCACACACACACACACCACGCACACACACACGCACACGCACACGCACACGCACACGCACACGCACACGCACACGCACACGCACACGCACACGCACACGCACACGCACACGCACACGCACACGCACACGCACACGCACACGCGCACGCGCACGCACACGCACGCACACACACACACACGCGCACACACACACGCACACACACACAGCATGCACAATAACATCCAACAAACACGAAGCGCACCAGGGTACCCTCGCCGAGCCGACCTCGACCTTTTGCCTCGGTCCAGCTGTATGTCGATTTGCGCATCCCGCAAGCGGACTGCAAAGGCGTCGCGTGCATCATCTGTCGCCGCTGCCGGCGCAAGCTAAGAACATCTGCCGCCACACGCGGGGCGCGCTGGGCCCCTCGAGCACCCACAAGCTGAGCTCGGGCGGGCGCCTGGCATGCTGTCATTTGGCTGCAATTGCTTCGTGCCAGTAGGAAGGCCGATGCTCGCTCTGGTCGTGCCCGATGATATCCGATGGGGCAAGCGGCCTTGGAATTGCGCGTCTGAGCTCACGCACCAGCCGGGGTGCAAGGCGGAATGGGAGCAGCGCCCGCGGTCGACCGCGCACTCGTGGCGCCCAGGATCAGCATCGCGATGAGCTGGGCCCTAGCGCTCACGAGCTGTCTTGCGGCACGGTGGATGAGACAAGTCCTGGAAAACAAGGTCTGGATTTGTGGGCTCTGGCTCCTGCTTGGCGCGTGTGGCGTGTAGTGCGCTTCGGACCAGACTGATAATTACGGAGACCCCGTCTGGGCCGAAGAGACAAGGATGCCCCAAGCCTCCAGTTGCAGTTCAGCAGCCGAGTCTTCATCGCCGTCTGGTGCCTGTCGCTCAAGAAGTCCACCAGTTGCTACTTCACTGTGCGTGCTGATTCCTCGGCGTGGCAGTCATGCTGTTCAAACCGTGCCAGGATGTGCAGTGCTCGACTAGACACGCATTGATCGCAGCAACACACACCGAAGTTCGCCAACCTCATGATGACCGCATCGCGTCACTGTGGCTGTTCTCTGAGGTGCGTGGGTGACGGTCAGAGCATGCCGCCTGGCTCAGCACAAGTTGTCTGACGTAGAGCTACCCTGCACAGGCGTCGAACTTGAGCCTCGGGCTCCTGCATGGATCCGAACTGATTGCGCATGCTTATGCGAAGCAGTATGAGCGTAATATCGAAGTGCAGCCGCTGGGGCTTGAGCATGGTCGCGTTCACAGCCATTGTGGGCTGTAGCAGCGCGTGCTTACGGGTGTCCCCGACGGGGGGGTAAAAGGGCGACCGCCCGAAACAATCCCTTCGCAGAAGCACTTGGCCTAAAGCTTCGAGCGAACTAATAATCCTCCCTGGGTAGACGCCGAGGACGATGTGCGCATTCCCGCATACGCCACCGCTCTGTCAACTCAACGCTGACGCCTGCTTGCTCATACTGTAAATACATTAGTGATGTTGTTGCTGACGGTGATGACGCTGCTGCTGCTGCTGCTGCTGATGATGATGATGATGATGGGTACGATGATGCTGATGTTGTTGATGCTGGTGATGTTGTCGGTGATGATGCTGATGCTGATGCTGGTGCTGATGCTGCTGATGATGATGCTGATGATGATGCTAACGATGATGATGCTGATGATGATGACGATGATGATGATGATGATGCTGATGATGATGATGATGATGATGATGATGGTGATGGTGATGGTGATAGTGATGGTGATGGTGATGGTGATGGTGGTGGTGATGACTTTGCTGAACCAAACACGGTCGGGAATTGTTTGATAATTAGCGTGTCGCGGTGGCGGCCCGGGCGGCACGATATGCCCTGCGAGCGGATAGCGTGTCGCTCCGCTCCGCGGGGCGGGGGGCTCGGAAAAGCTCCTGACGTTGACGCCTGGGGGCCCAGACATGGGTGCGTGGCGCGCCGCAGCGTGGTGGGCCAGAACGGGCGGCGCTCCCTGGCTGTCGGGTCACAATCCGGGTCTCCAGCGGCCGTTCGAGACGATCCGGGCACCCCTGGAACGCTCTCGGCGAAGCGCGGCCGCTGGAGAGCACCCCGCTGCTGGAAAACCGCTGAGAACCGACAAAAACTACGAACACTACGACGACTACGAAACCGAACCGACGAAAACCACGCAACGACTACGACGACGAGAACTACGAAGACTACGACGACTACGAAACCGACCGAAGACCACGAGAAACCACGACACACCAGGCCAAAATTCCCGACCGGGTCACAGCACACCGCATCACCTCGTCCGCTCACTGTTCCCTCCCTGTTGGGGCTGGCCTTCTCCCCGCTCCTCCTGCTGCTCCCCGCGCCCGAGGCCGCCGCCGTCGGCCCGAGCGCGTCCGGCCCCTGGCCCAGCAAGGCGCGCGGGCTGCAACGGCACGGTCGAGAAAAAGGTGGGCCTGGGGGAAGGGCCAGCGGGCAGGCCCAAGGTAGGCCTAGGGGAAGGGCCTGAAGGCCCAGGGTAAGCCTAGGGGAAGGGCCTGGGGGTAGGCCCAGTGCGGCCAGGGGAAAGGGCCTAGGGGTAGGTGTAGGCCTAAGAGAAGGGAGGCACTTCATCGCAAGGATGCGAACCCGCTACCCCCCCCCGTCCCCTGCCTCGTCGTCTTCGCCTTCCTGGTGCCTTGTGCCTCGCACTGCGGCGCCCTCCCTCCTCCTCCTCCTCCTCCTCCTCCTCCTCCTCCTCCTCCGCCTCCTCCTCCGCCTCCTCCTCCTCTTCTTCCCGTCCTCCTCCTCTTCCTCCCCCCTCCTCCCCCTCCTCCTCCTCCTCCTCCTCCTCCTCCTCCTCCTCCCTCCTCCTCCTCCCTCCTCCTCCTCCTCCTCCTCCTCCTCCTCCTTCTCCTCCTCCTCCTCCTCCTCCTCCTCCTCCTACCTCCTCCTTCCCCTCCTCCTCTAACTCCTCCTCGTCTTCCTCGTTTTCCTCGTCCTCCTCCTCCGCGTCCTCCTCCTTCTCCCTCGTCCTGGGAACCACTCTACGAGGGCCTTAGTCTGGTACAGATGCCAAGGCCCTTGAAAGATTGGGTCCGGTGGCTCACCCTGGACTTGGCCCTGGCTCGTCTGGCCAGGCATCCCGATTGGGTGGGAGGGGTCCTCTGGCAAGCCTATCCACCGCTTTCTTGCCAGCAGCTGTTGGGCGCTGGCGTTCCTTCCCCAGGCTATTGAAACGAGTGTGCCAAAACCACCACACACTTCGCACCACCGCAGCCCGCGCAGGCACCGAGTTCTGTGGGAACTGTGGATCTGATGGGGGAGGCCTCTACACGGAGCCGCCAGCCACTCAAGGGGAGCCTCGCCGTGGAACCACCTGGTGGTTGGTAGCTTGGCGGGCGTCCAATCGTGCAGCGATTCGGCCATCACGCCGCTCTCTGCGGGCGGCAACGAAATCGGCTGGGGTCGGGGCTCCTGGGGCTCTGGCGTCAGCCTGCCTGGCCAGAACCTCCGTCATACCAACCTCGAGCAAGTGCTCCAACACCTTCTTGGCCAGGGAATCGATTCGGGCAACCTCGGCAAAAAGACTCAGGGGGAAGCTGGGCGAGGGCAGCTCCTCTCTTAGCCGCCTCGTCAGCAGCCTCATTACATCGGAAAACACCCTCGGAAACAAGTCGGCCTATGTCAGCCTCTGCGAGGTGGTTCTTAATCTTAACAAACTGCGCTTCCCCTGGCCTGGCGTTAAACTCATGCCCGGATCGAGCCCATGCTGCAGCATGCAAGGGCGGGGCCTGGCCTGGGCCAGCATGAATTTCTTTTAAAACGCAGGCGCAATCTACAACACAGGTGGCTGGTCCCTCGGTGTGTTTGAGGGCCTGGGTGAGGCCTTCCAGCTCCGCCAGGGGCACCGTCTGGTGCCCTCCGAGAAGAGGACCCCAGGCTTCCCCAAGGATGGCATCCCGAGACGAAATATCAAAACCCCAACCACATCTTGGGAGCCTCAGGTCACTGGCGTGGCCGCCTCCGCTTTCATCAGTACCTACAAGGGCATCTGGGGGGAGCTGTAGACGCTGATACTGAACAACATCTCCAGAGCACTCAAATCTCCATTCTGGGAGCTTGTCAATGTGCGGGCAAATCCGGGGGATCGGAACGATTCCACGATGCCAAAAACAAGCCCATTCTGCACGTTCGCCTTCCATCTGCGGGAGGAGGTCAAAGGCTGTGTGTTCTGTTGCGTTCAGACATGGGCACTTCCACTGCTGATGTAGGATGTATTCGACAGGCAGGGGGTGGAGGCGTACAGCTGTACACCGAGGGCATGTTTGTCGATCAGGCTCGTCAAGGAAACGCCGACCTCCTGGTCACACGACTCATGTAACTATGCGCTCGAGCAGTGCTGCATGTCCATGGCGCTGCGCACGCCGATGGCCACGGATGAGCCTCAAGAGCACGGTAAGGTCGGCACCGTGCCCGAAGCCTCTGCCACAAAAGTGTTTGGCCGCATAGTCCCTCCAGATATGCTGCTCGAGTGCGCCTTCAACTTCAGCTAAGACGCGCTGATGCCATCCTGGGCTAGAGCCCGAGACCGCCTCCGAGTAGAAGTGGGCTCTTCCTGGTGGGGCCTCGTCGAGGACCACGAGCACTGCCAGGAGAGCTGGGGGCCCCATCCGTTCTGGATAAGCGTGGTAACTAGCGCAGTTATGGAGCCTCTGGCTTTGCCCCACGGGTGTACAGCAGCCTTCATCGCCTCGACGCGGTTGGTCCAGGCGGCTTGGAAGGCGACCCTCTCGCGCATGAGGGCGGGGAGGATGTGCAGCCAAGCCTTGACCATGTCGTGGCGGGCAAAAAAACAAAGGGTCGCCTTTCTTGCCAGGGCCGAGCCGTATCGCAACCGTAGCACACCCTCCGGCTCGTTGCTTGCCAGTCAGGGCCGCCATCTTGGGCCGAAGCTGCTTGAGAGCGGTGGGTGAGGCTCCTTGGGCCATCATCCCCCAGGAAGCTTACGGTTTTAACTCCAGTGAGATTGAGCTTGCTGGCTTGCATATTGGCTTGGAAGAGCTTCTTCACCCGCTCGGCCCTGGCGAAAGCCTTTTTCAACCGGCCTGTGGCGACCTGTGTAGATCGCCTCCTTGACGCAAAATATAGTTCGAGGTCTCTCGTCTTGGCAGTCAACTGGACGTGGAGACCTGCATTCTGGAATGCCTTGTGGATCCCCTTGACCAGGAGGGTGTTGCTACCGAGGAGCTGGGACTTTCCTGAGAGACGGAGACCTCGGACTCTCATCTGGCATCCCAAATCCGTGGCGCCCTGGGTGGTCAGCCTGTGCACAATAGCCTTGGGGCCCCTCGAAGAGAGACTTCCATCGGTCTATATCGTGCATGAACATGGTCTAACATGTCGTGCACATATGCGCGCGTCCAGCTAACACTCTGCATGCATCCCTGGAATACGGAGTGCTCGAACGTGACGTACCCTGACGCCTCTCGCCCCAGTATGAGTACCCTGTCTGCCGTGTGCACGCACATGCCCATGACCATGGTGTGGAGGGGGTAGCCCGGAGCTTCCCCAAGGGTATATACCCAAAAGAGGCTCAGCGTGCCGAACAACTGTTCAGCATCTAGGAGGACGGCCCAATCAACAGAAATCCAGCTCGCTGCTTCTGCGTTGGCGTGTCAAAGGAGCGCTGTTTTTAAAGGGTCGGAGCCTCGCACAGCTGCATCCCAAAACTATGTTTTCTCCTTCTCCCAGGTCGTGACGGCTTCTTTTCTCAGTCGAGACCAGGTTCGGAACAGCCCTTGGGTACGGGTGATAGGTCTGTCCCCTCCCCCCGAGGGTTTGGATGCATGCCAACTTCATTCAACAGGATCTGCCCTGGCCAGGCGCACGTGCGCTTGATGCCCTGGAGCTGCGCACCTAGCTCGTTGAGCTTCCTCAGGCAAATCGGCCCAGAGCTTGTGGATCCACTGGTCGGCCCCCATGCCCATGGAGCTCGGGAAAGCCTGGCCAGCTGCTACGACCTGCGGGACGTGAAACTCTGGGAGCTCATCCACTTGGGCCTGTGCGTTTCTCCCCCCTCCTCCTCCTGCTCCGCCTCCTCCTCCTCCTCGTCCTCCTCGTCCTCCTCCTCCTCCTCCTTCTCATCCTCTTCCTCCTCCTCCTCCTCCTCCTCCTCCACTCCTTCTCTTCATCCGTGGCCTGGACGCCCTCCACGGACATTGGCAAATACATGTCCTCCACTCGCAGCCACCCGTCGCCCTCGTCGACTCCTGGCCCACGGGGGCAGAGAGAACCAATGGGGACTGTCAAATGAGCAGAAGGAGACTGGCGGGGCTGAGGGAGCGCGCGGTGGCAAAGTGGGAAAGATTGCGTCGCAGACGGAAGGCTAGACGGAAGAGTGCCACAGTCAGAAGGACGGCGACGACAACAACACTGAAGACGAGGAGGGGACGGAGGAGGAGGAGCAGGAGGAGGAGGAGGAGGAGGCGGGATAGGGTAAGAATGAGATCAAATAAGAGAACTAGTGAGAACACATTGTTAAGAGCGGGCTGGGGATGGAGGGCATCGCGAGGGAGAGAGAGAGAGAGGGGGAGAGAGAGAGAGAGGAAAAGGGGGAGCGAGAGAGAGAAAGAGAGAGAGAGAGAGAATGACAAAGAGCGAGAGAGAGAGAGAGGGAGCGCGAAAGGGGGGGAGAGAGAGAGAGAGAGGGAACGAGAGGAAATAGAGACAGAGAGCGAGAGACATACACATACATGTGTATATGCATATGTGTATGTGTATATTTATGTATGTATATATATATCGAAAGCAAGAGGTATCTAGCATACAGGAGAGAGAGAGAGAGAGATGGACCTACATAATTAGATGCATAGGGACAGCACAGACATGCAGCATCACCTGTCAGGTCTGCCCAATGTACCCACAACTGGGGCGGATGACGAGATACAGAGAGAGAGAGAAACAATCGAAAACAATGCAATCTGCCTGCGTACGTGAACAATAAACACCCCCTGGTTCTACATGCGTGCGTATAGATGCCCTGAGAGAGCGATAGGGGGAGCATGTGGGAGAGCGCGATAGGTAGAGCATGTGGGAGAGCACGAGAAAGAGAAGGCAGTCAACCATACACGCTCACTTATGAAAGCTCAACTCGCACCCACACGCATACACACGGACACACACACACACACACGGACACACACACACACACACACACACACACACACACACACACGTACGCACGCACGCACGCACACACAAACAAACAAACACACACGCACGTAGTAGCGGGGATATGGGGATGCAAAAAAGGGGGAGGGAACAGAGTGAAACGTTATTAGGTATACCTGCTTCTATATACAAAGATAGCGATATTCATTTTCCATGAAGACAGCCAGGGAAACCAGACCCGTAAATCCGCTGCCACTCAAGAGGGCGATCCCAATCGCGCGCTTCACGGGCCAATGAGGGCAACGAGACACGCGCACCGCAAGTCGTAGAAACGCGATGGAACCCCCCAGTGGCAATCTAAGCTGTCGCGGCTGGGACCAGGAGCGCGACCAACAAAGCGACACCAAGACTCCGAGGAGGAGGGCGAAGACCGAGAGGTAGCCAAACCGTGAACAGAACAGAGACGCCCGCGCGTGCGTGCGCTCGCGGGGCCTTGCCTGTGGCAGTCGCACAGTTTTCCCTCGCGGGCGGAAGCAAGGAGCGAAACCGAAGAGAGGAAAGGAGCGCGAGAGGCGGTGGAGCAGGAGGAGGGGGAGGAGGAGGAGGAGGGGGAGGAGGAGGAGGAGGAGGAGGAGGAGGAGGACGAGGAGGAGGAGGGGGACGAGGAGGAGGAGGAGGAATATGAGGAGGAGGAGGACGGAGGAGGAGGAGGGGGACGGAGCAGACTGCCTGCACGGCACCTCCTGCCGAAGCAGAGCAGCCAAGCCAGGAGTGGCTGGCCACCCTGCAACAGATCGCTATCAGGTAGGTTTGGGTCGGGCGTGTCCTCCTACAGGCGGATGTTGGAGGAAATGCTAACCATAGCCTAAACATATTCAAACATGGCCCAGAACAGTCGAAACATCGTCCCCCGACTATTCTTTACTCTGTCTGAGTTGTCCTCCTGTAGAGGGACATGCCCGGCTGTAAAGCAGGTCAAAAGAGTATGAAAGGTATGTTCAGGGCGGGCGTGTCGTCCTACAGGCGGGCTTCGGAGTAAAATTAAACACCGCCCACAAATATTCAAACATGGTCCAGAACAGTCGACACATCGTCCCCAGACTATGTTCTCGGGCGTAGCCCGAATTTGTTTCTCGCAACGTAACCTAAACTGAACTGAACAAACTGGTCGCACCCATTACGCGACGCTTTAGCGCAACCGACCGGAGACGGTTTTATTCTCAGCCGCCGAGGGCGCAACCTATAGCGCAACCGATCGGAGGCGGTTGTATTCTCGGCCGCCGAGGGCGCAACCTATAGCGCAACCGATCGGAGGCGGTTGTATTCTCGGCCGCCGAGGGCGCAACCTATAGCGCAACCGATAGGAGACGGTGTTATTCTCGGCCGCCGAGGGCGAAACAAATGGCGCAACCGATAGGAGACGGTTTTATTCTCGGCCGCCGAGGGCGCAACCTATGGCGCAACCAATCGGAGAAAGTTTTATTCTCGGCCGCCGAGGGCGCAACCTATGGTGCAACCGATAGGAGACGGTTATTCTCGGCCACGGATGTGCCAGAAGAAGGAGGATGAGCAGGAGGAGGACGAGGAGAACCGAGGACGAGGTTCTAGACGAGGACGACGACGAGGAGGAGCTGGAGCAGAAGGAAGACGAGGAGGATGAGGAGGATGAGGAGGACGACGACGACGATCAGGATGGGGAGGAGGACGGGGAGGAATACGAGTAGTACGAGGACGAAGTGAGGGCATTCGAATGTGCGCCGGGCTACGCCCGATTTGTGCTCGCTGTTTGGGCTGGCGGTGGGGCCCAAGCGGCGAGCTGTCTTGTGATCTACCATGTTTGAATACTCGTCCTGTAGAGGGGCATGCCCGACTTCAAGGTAGGTTTAGGTCGGGCGTGTCCTCCTACGGAAACTTGAAAATAGTCAAACATATTGAAAAATTTCCAGCATAGTCGAAAAATCGTCCCACGACAATTTTGTGCTATTTCTGAATATTCCTCCTGGAGAAGAACATGCCCGACTTCTGAGCCGGTCGAAAGAGTATGGAAGGTGTGAAGCCCAGAGGAGTCGACTTGTTGCCCCCCTTGGGCTTTAAACGTTGCCGTTCACAGCAGACGCGGCCCTAGCAACAAACACTCGCGCGCGTCCCATGAAAGCGAGGAGAGCCCAGGTCCCCTCGCGTCGTGAAAAATCACGACGGAAGGTTTCCTGCTAATTTCGGCCTCCGGGGGCCCTTACTGGGCCTCGGGACCGTCAAAAAACGACTCGGGATGAGAAACGGGTCCCGGGGAAGGGGTCTGGACCTCCAGGGGTCGACGTTGCAAAAAGTCACGAGGTCGGGGGCCTGGGAATACAAGAGCACCAACCTCCAGCGGCGCACCACCCGTGAAATACACAAAAGCAACCTGCGACCCACCATCGCGCAAGCTCCGAACGCCGCCACCGGGGAGGCGCACGGCACGGGCCGCGGGGAAGCACACCGCCCTGGCTGCCGCACAGAGCAGGCCTGCGAGCACAGGGAGAGCACCCCCGTCCTCCCTCGCGCGCGAGGCGCGCGAAGCTGGGAAGCTGCACGGGGGGGGCACGAGGGCGGGAGAAAGCACGGGAAGGGCCGACGCGAGGGGAGGCGAGGGCTGCGGGGCACGGCCGCCGCGGAGGACGGCTCCCACGCGGTGCGCCCGCCGGCCACTGCCGCCGGGGAGGCGCAGGGCGAGGAGAGAGGAGGTGGCGGAGGAGGCGGCGGCGGAGGAAGGAGATGACGACGCCCGTTCCCGCTCCGATCGCCCGCCGGCGGCCACCGCCGCCAGCAGGGCCAAGCACACGAAGAGGGCTGCGGGGGACAGCCGCCACGGAAGACGGCTCCCACGTGGTGCGCCCGCCAGCTGCTGCCGCCAGGGTGCGCGCCCAATCGCGAAGCCACTGGGCGGCGCGCCCGGCTGGGAGATGAGGAGGATGTCTGCTCAGAAGGCGGCGGGCCTTCTCAGGATCCCCCCCGGCCTTCTGAGGAGTTGCCTGTATCTTCGGGGAGGGCTTCGAAGACTTCTCGGAAGGCCCAAGGCCTCCCGAGCCTTCTGAAAGGCCCGCCCCTTCTCACTTATCCCCCGGACTCGCCGCCAGTTGTAAGGATGCGCGGACGACCACGACCACGACCACGACCACGACCACGACCACGACCACGACCACGACCACGACCACGACGACCACGACGACGACCACGGCGATGACGACGACAACGACGAAGACGACGACGACGACGACGACGACGACGACGACGACGACGACGACGACGGACGACGACGACGACGACGACGGACGACGACGGACGACGACGACGACGCTCACCACGACCACGACCACGACCTGCACCCTGGCCCGCCGCCGAGCCGCGCGCCGGCACCCCGGCTGGACGCCTGGAGCACCCGCACGGCACTCCGCGCGCCTTGAGCAGGGACCGACCGTCTCCGCAATCCAAGAGGCCTACCACGACAGGCTCTCAGATTCTTAGAACCCAAACACGTTCCAAGAACAAAAGCATGGCTCTCAGAACATACAGTCGGGTTGGATTGGAGAGGACACGCAAGAGGACATAAGATCCTTCCGAGGGCCACATTGCCGCAGGAATGTAGGAGGCGTGGGTCACGAAACACAGGCCGCGAGGGCACCCTTGAATTGGCAGGGTCGAGCTACTAATCCGGGCCGACTGTAAGCCCGGTGTGCTAGAACAAGACAGCCCCAGCCAGAAATGCCCTAAGACCATCTCGTGGAGACCACGAAACGGTTCTTAGAACGTTGCTGGGTAGGACTGCAGGCGCGCCAGGACGCCTCGCCACTGCTTGCGCGCCTCCTCCGCGCGCCTCGCCGGGCGCCTCGCGGCGCGCTCTCCCCCTCGGGGGGGCGCTGGGCCGACGGGGACTCCTCCCTCCTCCTCCCTCCTCCTCCTCCTCCTCCTCCTCCTCCTCCTCCTCCTCCTCCTCCTCCTCCCCTCCCTCCTCCTCCTCCTCCTCCTCCTCCCCTCCTCCTCCTCCTCCTCCTCCTCCTCCTCCTCCTCCTCCTCCTCCTCCTCCTCCTCCTCCCCCTCCCCCTCCCCCCCCTCCCTCCTCCTCCTCCTCCTCCCCTCCTCCTCCTCCTCCTCCTCCTCCTCCTCCTCCTCCTCCTCCTGGGACTGGACTGCAACTGGGCGGGGAGGAGGAGGAGGAGGAGGAGGAGGAGAAGGAGGAGGAGGAGGAGGAGGAGGAGGAGGACAGCAACAGGTGGTGTGGGAGGTGGAGGCGGTGGCGGCGGCGACGTTCAGCAGCAGTCGACCACCGTGCCCCCACCCAAACAGGTCGGGCTCCAAGACAGTAAATGGTGTGATCGTGAAAAGTACCGTAACGATCCAGTCTACAAGGCCCAGGTCGATCTCAACATCGCTAAAAGCTTTTATGGGCCAGGTGAGCCAGAGCTTCTTCAAGCCCAGCAGGCCCTCCAGGACGCAAAGGCGACCGCCTTTGCAAGTCGACCCCTACCAGTTTAGGCCAAGTCGCTGGCCGACCAGATCAACATCCAGAACAGGAAGTTGGCTACAATTCTTAGCGAAATGGCGGCCCTCGAGGTCTCCATCAAGGAAACGCCATGAGCAGCTCCAGCTCGAGTCCGACTCCACGGCCCAGGAAATCAAAACCTTGGAAGTCTCCTACGCCACCATCTCACGAGCAGCAGCAGCGTCCATGATTGAGTACCAGCAGGACGACCTATTCACGCACGTCCAGCAAATGCAGCAAGCTACTCTTCATAAGCTTGCACAGCTGCCGCCGGAACAACATAATCTCGTCCAATCGATGTTCCTTCAACTATCGGGTCTACTTGATCAGGTTGCTCGCAACAACGCGCCGGCTATGGCGCCCACAGCCCCATCAGCGGCCCCGGACCTCCATTCCGCCCTCGACCCTGCAGGTGCAGATGGAGCAGGAGCAAGAGCTGAGGAGTCAGCAGGAGCAGCCGCCGACGAGCCCATGGAGGAGGAGGCAAGAAAAGGGTCGGTCAGTGTTCTTGCTGCCAGAGTCTCTCATGGGGTACGGGGTGTCGCAGCTCGTCATCCCAAGCAGCGCGGTGCGGCTATTCCTCTCATCTTCTCCCTCAAGAAGTCCTCAGATCAGGGCAAGGCCATGGGAAAAGGAAAACAGGGCCGAGGGGGCAGCGGGAACGGGAAAGGAAGCGACGAATGCGACCTCCAGGTCCTCTTGGAAGAAGCCCGGGTCCTCGCAGATTCCGCCCCACCATCCCTCCCAGGTGCAAGTGCGGCCGCAAGCGGCTCTAGTGGAGGTATTGGGGGTTCCCCGCCCCAAACCCCAAGCCTCCCCCCACAACCCGTGGAGGGCGGGACTGCTGGGTGCCAGCTTTGATCCGGCAGGCTTCCCAGGCAAGGACGCTACCAGTTGGCAGTGCAAAGTGATTACTATAGATGTGAATTCGTGGAATACTTTCAAGCATGACATCGAGTCGGGTAGAATTCTCCAGTCTCACGTCCTGTTGCTCCAAGAGACCCACGTTGCTTCGACAGGTGATATTCGGAGCGCAGTGGAGTTCAGCATGGCACGTGGATGGCATGGAGTGTTTTCTCCCTCGGAGCGCCTCGAGTCTGGACAGTTTTCTGGGAGAGTCGCAACTCTTGTTCTGAATTTCGGGATCCAGGGCATTGATTTCGAGTGCCCATATAGTCACCGAGTGCTTGCCATCAAGCTTGAAATTGAGAATCTGGGTCGTTTTCTGATCTGCATTCTCTACTTCGAGCCCAGAGCACGGGCCTAAACGAGGTAAATATGAAAATACTTGGTGCCGCCGGCGGTCTCCAGGACAAGTTTGAGTTGCCGCTTTTGGCAGGGGGACTTCAACATGGCTGCGAAGCGGCTGCTTTACTTAGACTTTCTGCACCGAGCTAGTCTGACCCTCTGCGTCCCCCAGAAATTCACCTACTCAACCAGCAAAATAAGACAGTCATCGATCTTTTCATGCTGTCAGCGGCCATCAAGAGCCAGGTGGAGGGAATCGAGTCGGCTACGGACTACCCCCTTCACCTCACCGACAAGTCAATCTTTCCTTAAGGGTCAAGGCTTTGGAAAAGGTGCCAGTTTTCGCATTACCACCTCTGCTTCCCACCAAGAGACCCTTTGGGCCAGCACCAGAAAATGCAGACTGGGAAGATCTTGACCGTCTCTTGGATGTGACTTTGGAGACTATCCAGACTAACCAGCTCCCCCAAACGGCCAGGCATGGTTTACTAGATGCCGTGTATGGTCTCTTCGTCAAGCATTTCGAGCATGCCGTTTGTCTGAAGACTGATACCCCGAGACCCAAGTCTTCCAGGAGGGGACAGCATCCTCGAATAAAGCTTGTCCCGGTGCAGGCTGTACATAAGAAAGTGCGGAAACCTTGGGCTTCACTCATCAAGCCAATGATTTGGCTCCAGAACGTCTTGCAACATCTGCTGAGACATTTGGAAGAGGGCCCAGAAATATCCAGAGATTTCGTCGACCATGTCATGTCCGAGTTCTCCGAAGCACCGGAAGAGTACCAATCGGTACAGACTCTCATTGCACTGCGCGCTGACACCACGGCTCTTCTGACCGCCTTGGCCACAGACGCCCGGGCAGGGAGGTGTGGTTCAACAGTGCCCAGGGAGATCTTCACGAAGCATCATGCTGACATCGAGCTCATCCTCCAGAAGGAGAAGGAGGTTGAGAGGAAGGGATCGGCAGAAGCATGGAAGGGATGGGTGCGAGAAAACCTAGAGGGCATGCCTTCGGGGCGGGCCCACTGGTGGACAAAACCAACCGATTTCTGGAAGCCCACGGCCCCCCAGGCCGTACTTCCCTCGGCAAAGCCTTCGGCCTTTCTCGAGATGGAAGCCCGGCGTCTAGAAGGTATCTGGGAGTCCACGTCCACGCCATCTTCCCCTTTTGAGGCCGACCCATCAGATGCAGCGCAGCTCCCAGAAATATCGGTCGAACAGTTCATCAGGGTCACCAAGCTGTCTTCCCACAAGACCAGTCAGACTTGGGACGGATTCCGCCCGAGGCACTACGGGCTCCTCGAACCAGATCAGGTTTTGGTTACCATCAAGCTGTTCCAGCTGATAGAGAGAGTGGGTAAGATGCCAAGTGCGGCGCTAGCCTTTTGCACCACTCTCACTCCCAAGCACAAGCCTGATGATCGAGGTCCAAGTTTTCGTGGAATCGGTTGCCTCCCCAGTCCTTACCGGATATGGTCTAGGTTACGGCAACCTGTCTGTAGAGAGTGGGAGGCAAGGAACTTCGACCCCCTCATGGCCCACCAGTCTGGCAGATCAATTCTAGAGGTCGCAGACCCGCAGTCATTGGCAGCTGAATCCCCGACCTTGTCCAGGAACCTGTTTTCGGGATCCTTTTTATGGGACCTCAGAAACTATTACGAACACGTCTGTAGAGAACTGGACTGGTCGATGGCCAAAAAATCCCAGTTCTCCCTCACAGTATTAGAGGTGGTGCTCAACCAGTATGGGTCCAAGCGGTTTTTGAGTTTCTCTGGCCTGGCAGTTGAACTTCAATATCCCCACTTCGGGGGCTCAGCGGGTTGCTCATTTGCTACCTTTTGTCGTGCAGGTGTATTCCTTGCCTCCGCTCAGAGTGCGGCAGAAGCGGCACGCGGCAGTCATTGCGACGATGCTCATCGACGATCTTCATGGTAACAACACCAGCGACAGCCGGCAGTAAGTAGTCAATCAGCTAACGGCGGCGGCGGCGGCGGATGTATCCAGCATGATCCAGCACGAGTTGGAGTGCCAAGTCGCCCAGCGTAAGTATGTGATCGTATCTTCCTGCCCCAGGCTCACGGAAATGTTGAAAACGAGTTTCGGGAAGTACGCTGGCAGGGCCCTCTCATCGACGCCCAACTTAGGAGTGGATTTCTTCTGCGGGACCAAGAGAGCCGAAAAAACTGAGCTGTTAGCGGAGCGTTTTTCGAAGCTCAAGAAACGTGGATCCCGGCTCCGTGCCCCGAAGAAAACTGGAGCCCTTGTGAAGAAACTATGTGCCAGGTCTTCAGGCATCAGGCTTTTACGGTGCAGAGGTCGTGGAGCTCACCTCCCCGGAGCTCAGTGCAGCCCAGACGCATTGCATCTCCCTCGTCGGCAGCTCCTGTCAGAGCCGTTCACGCAGCATTTCCCTAGCAGTCTTGGGTGACCCACTTTGGAAACAGGGGCTGGGTCCAGCGATGCGGTGGGCCTCGATCGTATGGAAGTCAGTGAGCAATGGGAGGTTCAGATCTATCCACCCTCTCTCCGAGCTGGGCCGTCTATTTCGCGATGTCCTTCAGCAGCCTCCTGCCAACTGGGGGGGGGGGGGAGAGGGCCAGCAGGTGCAGCAAGCTTGAGCCTGAAGCGGATCGATTGGCAATTCTTATCGCCGTTCGAGATAGTCACCGATCTTGGACGCCAATACGCCCTAACCGATACCGCTCCGAAGATAATCCATGAGCTAATTCACGCTGCCTGGAATCGACGAACGAACAGGTTGGCCGCCGACAGGCTAGGAATCGACCGATCGGAGCAGCTCGATCCGTCAGGTCTCCGATCCCTGTTAGCATCAGCGGAGCTCTCGGCTAGACACAGGAATTTGCTCAGGGCGTTCTCCTGCCAGAGTATATGATCAAAGCATAGATTATGGTGTCAACGAGTTTCTGTGGTAGCGCGCGGGACGATCTTCACCACCGGCTGCTCACGCGCCCCCTAACCAAGCATGTGCGCGATGAGTTGTCAACAGAAGATCTGGGTATTCTCACTCAGCCAGATGTGGTCTCTCATCTACTATTCGGCTTTCAAGTGTGCCCGTCTTTCCAAACAGCCCCCCTGAGGGGATTGGACACGAAGAGTACGAATGGTGGTATGAAGACGGATCCCCTCCTGAAGTCTGAGGGGTGTAGTCTTCTCTGACGGCTCTGCCTATGAGGATGGGCACAGGTTCTTCCACCGGGCGGGTTGGGGACTTGTGAAGCTGTCCGGTAGTAGTAAGGTTCTCGCCAGGATGCGTGGTAGAGTAGGCAACATTCTGCCCCAGAGTAGCCCAGCAGCTGAGCATGTCGCAGTGTTGGCAGCTGTGACATACGCACCGCTAGTAACAGAAATTAGAGCAGACTGTAAAGGAGTGTTCGGATTGCACTCCCAGTCTCGAGAGACCCTCCTGTATAGGAAGTCGTTTTACGCAAGAATCAAGATGCGTATGGTTGAACTTTCCGCGAATGGTGTTTCCTGTTCTAGGCTCAGCCGAATGGTTTGACGCCGTGGGAAACGACGAAGCCGACAAGACTCGATTCGCCAGCTAGGTGCCAGCTCGCATTTGCAGCCATCGAGTGCCGAGGTGGAGGATCAGGCAAAGACTACCAAATCCTTGAAGTCCTACCTTACACTCGTCGCTAGAGCTCTAGAGGTTTTCCCAACTCTGCCCAAACCCCGTGGCCGGCAGGGGAGCCGCTCCAGACTGAAGAGAGCGGGGCCTCGAAGGGAGGGCAGGGCAGAGTACAGCCACCGCGACGAGATTTTGGGCAAGTGTCGACCAGCGACGGCTGGCACGGCGCCAGGGAATGGGGTCTATTCGGCAGGCGGGGGTGCTTCTTCCCCTTCCGCCCCCCACCCTCCCCCCCTCCCCCGCCGCCGCGCCCTTATAGCCAGTGTTCAGCCGGTGTCCCAAAGCCAGCCTCGTCCGTGACCCAAGCCCCTCCCTTGGACGCGGCTTCGGGGCCAGCCCATCACCAGTGGAAGTTGAACAAGCCAACTTTCTGGAGTTCTAAAGTCTGCTACAAGCGAAGCTACGCCGAGTTGCCTTCCGTATCGGAAGTCTGCACTGGCCATAATGTCGTTTTCAGCAAAATCGCCGCAAACCCTCGTTTGCATAGGATTTATATCGCATGCCACGACTCCGACAGCTTGATATTTGTATGCAGCACATGCGGTTGCATATGCCAGTGCCAGCGTGCCAAAGGCCTTTTGAAAGAGTGTGATGGTAAATACAAGAGCTCCCACAACAGGAACAATTGGAAGCGAATGTTTAAGAGACTGCACCCAGACCCCGCCAAAGGCGATGCAAAGGTGCTAGACGAGCTGTTGCCGCTCTCCAGCCTGTTCTCTTAGATGCCTGTTCTCGTGTGTGGCGGGCTTCGAACCCTCAGCGG
>CAUYUJ010016900.1:153727-168727 GCA_963575745.1 Prorocentrum cordatum
GCCGCCGCCGCCGGCCCCTCGAGGGAGTCGCCGCTCGCGCGCGCGCTCGCGCCCAGGCCGCGGTCCGCCGCGTGATCACGACGCTGCTCGCCGAGCGGCTCGAGGCTCAGAGCAGGAAAGGGTACCCACACCTCTACTCACCCTCCGGCCGTTTTCCCATCTTTGCGCCTGGGATGCCCTGGTCGCCACCGCTGGGTTTGCCTCGAACTCCTTGTCAGAACGCGCTCCGGGAGAGGTCTGGGGGGTACCTCCTTCTCCTCCTCCCTCCTCCTCCCCCTCCTCCCTCCTCCTCCTCCTCCCTCCTCCTCCTCCTCCTCCTTCTCCTCCTCCTCCTCGCGGTATCGGTGCCGTTTTGGTTCCCCCAAGAGGCGTGCCTGCGCGGGGCCCTGGTGTCCTGGAGGGCGGCGGCTGGGGCACGGGCCCAGATCGAGGACTGTCTGGACTTCGGGCGGGCTCGCGCTGGCACTGCCGCCGTCGCTGCCGCTGCGGAGGGGCGCGGAGGTTCTCGCGCTGTCTGGAAGCGTCGAGAAAGGATGAGGAGGAGGAGGAGGAGGCGGAGGCGGAGGCGGAGGAGGAGGAGGAGGAGGAGTTGGAGGAGGAGGAGGAGGAGGAGGAGGAGGAGGAGGAGGAGGAGGAGGAGGATGGCTGCGTCTGAACGATACCAGGGCCGGGAGAAAGTGAGAGAGAGAGAAAGAGAGAGAGGGAGTGAGGGGGAGGGTGAGGAGGAGGAAAAAGAATTGGAGTGGCAGAAGAAGATAAGGATGATACAGCGGGGGTCCTGGCCGCTTAGCAGCACATGAGCTGCGATCAGGAAAAGCCGTGCCGGACTTTGGTGGCAAGCCCCGATCTAGTCGGACATCACCTCTTTTCCGTTTTTCGAGGGGCATGGCCCTCAGGCGGGATCTCCACACATTCCTTTCATAATGTGGGGATGCGTCACAGTACAAACGCCCCGCTCACAATACAAGCTAACACGCCGCGGCCAGAGGGTGGTCGATGGGTCCTCCACAGCACAGACGGCCCCAGGACATCGGGGACGGGGTTAGGATCGCCGTTCCTCCACCTCTCTCGCTGCTGAATCAACTGAACCCGCTGCTGGATCTGGCAGCGGGGCGTGCAAGGTGTGGGCCCAAACTCGGCAAGCTTGTCCTTCAGGCCGAAGCCGAACGGGCACCGTTCACACTGACGGTAAGCCTGTTTCACACAAGGCTCGTGACCCATGTCACGAAGGCGACACACAAGCTCAGCCTGAGAGGAAGCGAGTCTGCGATTTCGCCTCGGCTCGCGGAGGCCACCACGCTCTTTCAGACGAAGCAACTGACCTCGCGCTGCAGGCTTCTTCTGTAGCTGGACGCGCTCCTGGAAGTCCGCCAGCCATCTGCGCTTGTCGACATCACCCTGGCAGAAGTCGTCAGCAGCTTCAGCGAAGCTCTTGTTGTTGAAGATGATCCGTATGGCCACATCTTCATCCTCAGGCACTGGAGACTCGCCCACAACACGCGCAGCAGCGCTGAGAACCACGCTGGATGCCGTCTCTGCCGACGCAGCTGATGGAGCAGGCGGTGACACGCCAGCCTTGCCCCCACCGTCTACAGTCGAGGCTGATACGTAGGTCGACCCTGCCGAATCAAGGGCACCCTCGTGACCCGTGTTTCGCGACACATGCCTTCTACGTACCTGTGGCAGTGTGGCTTTTGGAATGGTTGTGTCGTGTCGACAGGCGGCGGGGTCGCCGCCGGCGTTCAACGTTGAACGCCGCCAGCGACCCAGAATCGGTCGATGTTGAACGATCGGACATTCCGACACGCCGACGTCGGCACGTCACGAACTTTTCGTACCAGCGTGCGCAGGCAGAGCCACGAGCGGCTGCGCAGCTGCCTCAAGGTCGAGGAGGAGGAGGAGGTGGAGGAGGAGGAGGAGGAGGAGGAGGAGGAGGAGGTTGGAGGAGGAGGAGGAGGAGCAGGAGGAAGGGGGACGAGGGATGAGGGAGGAGGAGCAGGAGGAGGAGGAGGCGGAGGGGGAGCCGTGCAGCTGATCCACAGCGCCCTTGGCCCTGGGCTCGAGCTGCACTGCCGCGGGTGGCGAGGCGGCGCCTCGGCGGGGAAGGGCCCTCCCGCAGCACCAGAGCCTGGCCCCTCTGGGCTGTGGCGTCGAGCCCTTCCTGCAGCTCGGCAGCCCGCTGCTGCTGGAGGAGTGTGCAGGCACAGTGTTTTTTTGGTTGAAACAAATGGGCCGACTCTTTGTTGTTGTCGTGACTAGTTTTGAGCATCTGATCTTTCATCCAGAATCCGCCTGTAGGGGGACACGCTCGACCTACAGGTAGGCTGAGTTGAGATCCTCCGCCGCCATCTTCTGCTTCTTGTCGTACCCTTCGGTCGCTGGAAGTTTGTTGGAGCCCCAGATTCCAATCTACTTTATAAACGCCTTCCTGCTTCAATGATCGAGTGGCTTCACCTTTTCCGTTCCCTGCTGGAGGTAGGTTGCAGCTTGGCAACCTGTTGTTGCTAGAGGTAGGCTTCAGTCGGGCACGTCCCTCTACAGGAGGAGCATTCAAAATAGGTCAAAAAACAGTCGCGGGACGATTTTCTACTATTACCGTCCGTTTTTGACTTTTCTTTTGACTATTTTTGGTTGTCCCTCCAAAATCCGCCTGTAGGGGGACACGCCCGACCGAAAGGTAGGCTGAGTTGAGAGCCTCCGCCGCCATCTTCTGCTTCTTGTCGTAGTCCACCTTGGCCCTCTGCAGCCTGCGGCACGCCTCGTCGGCAGCGACCTGCGCCGTGTTGACCACCCTGCGGCTGGACAGGCCGCCGAGCTCGCTTTGCGCGAGGAGCCTGGCTCGGCTGCAGCCTCTGCCTGTCCCCGTGGCCCAGACGCACGGAGAGCAGCTCGAAGTCGTCGCGTCAGGCATGGCCACGCAGCGCTCGCGAGCCTCGGCGGAGAGCTGTTGGATGCGGGCACGCACGCCTACCTGCTTCACGCCAAGGAGGCCTTGCAGCGCCACCAGGTCCGTTGGCAAAAGCACCACCAGCAGCAGCACGATTACCGCCACGAGGCACACCACGATCCGTAGGGCGATATGCGCCACGTGCAGTCTGGCGGCAGCGCAGCCCCCACCGCCGTCGCCGTTGCGGTCGAACGGCTTCGGAGGCGGAGGCACCACGCTGACGTTTGGCACGCTGGTGCCGAGCTGCGCAAAGCGGGCGAACCGGGCGGGAATGCGGACTGCTGCCTCGGGTCAGAAGTACCCGTTTTCTGCCCGAGGGCAGAACCCATATCGAGCCAATCTGGCTATGCAGCGAGGAGTGCCAAGGATTTGCCATAACTTCAGTCCTGCCTCTGCCGTGCACAGGGGGCCTGCTGGGCCACGGGGGGCACCCACCCAATGGCCACCCGTGGTCGGGATGCCCCAGAAGGAACGCCCGCGCAGCGCCCGACGCCGCGCGCCGGCGCTGCCTCGCCGGCCGGGGGCCTCGCGGGTCGGGTGGAGGCGACCCGGCAGCAGGGCCTCGCCGCCAAGCCACCGACGGGGGTCCGCCGCGTCGCTCCACGACGCAGTACCCCACCCGCCCCTGCGCAGCGCAGCGGAGGGGCCGTGCCGCCTCCGCGCGCGCGCGCCCCCGCGGCCGCCAGGGTTGTCCCATGGTGGGGGGGGGAGGAGAGGCCAGGGACCCCGAGCCAGGGGGGGGAACCCTGGCAGCGGGGTCAGCCCGACCCTTCCCACCCCACACCCCACCCACCCCAGCGGCCGACGGGGACGCGGTCCCCAATACCCCCCCGCCGCCCTCCGCTTTCTACGGCTAGTCCCCGGCGCTATTTAAACCCCGCCGAGGCAGGCGGCAGTCGACCACTTTGATGAAGCGAGGAGTAGCAGGAGGGGGAAAGCGACCAGGAGGAGGAGAGGGAGGAGGAGGGGGAGGGGGAGAAGGAGGAGGAAGAGGAGGATGATGAGGGGGATTGGGGAGGAAGAGGAGGAGACGGAGGAGGAGGAGGAGGAGGCGGAGGCGGACGCGGAGGAGGAGGCGACGACAACGACGAGCCCTTGTAGAGGTATTAGTCATGGGATCTGGGGCCGTCTCGGGGGCCTCTTGTTCCGTTTTGGGGCTGTCTGACGCTCTTTCGTTCGCTTTTGGGTACCTCTCTGGGCTTTCTTGGCCGCCTTTTGGCCCATTTTGGCGAGATCTTGGAGGCCCCTTGGGCTGTCTCAAAGGTCCGGGTGAACAAACAGGCGATGCAATGCGGAATCGTAACACAACGCTCTTGGACAGTCCGTGTTTTTGCCTCTTGGGGTCCCTCTTCTTGCCGTCTTGGGATCCTCTTGTGCCGTCTTGGGGCCATCTTGGGGCCACCTTGGGATGCCCTTGGCCCGTCTTGGGGGTCTCTTCGAGACCTCTTGGGACCTTCGTGGGCCCTCTCGGGCCGCCGTGGGGTCATCTGGGGCCATTTTGGGTTCACCTGGGGCGCTTGAGACCCAGCTTCCCCAGTCGGGAATCGAGTCAAGGCGGATCCTGTCTCCATGTGTAGTTAGTTGAGTTGGTTGTGTGAGTAGTTCCAGCTATGCAAGTGTGTGTGTGTGTGTATACAAGTGACACGTGCGTGCCCAGGCTCATGCAACAAGCAATGATGGTCACCGATGGGGTTGCTACAGCTCGTGATCGGACCCAATGTTAAGCCACCCTCAAGGGCATGCGTAAGCAACGGTTAGAGCAGCATTGGACATGAAACTACATTGGAACCGTGCCTGGGTTGTGGGACGTAGGCCTCTAAGATGTTCGTTGGGATGTCGCGAGAGGCCTCTCGGGTGTTTCTTGGGGGCCGTATTGATGCCTTTTGGGGGCCGTGTTGGGGCTTCTTGGTGCGTTTTCGGGGCCTCCTCGGGGTCTCTTGGGGCCTCTTGGGCGTCTCCGGGAGCCTTCTGGGGGCCTCTTGGGGCGGACGACTCGGATTTTCGATTCGTGTTTCCCCTCTTGGGCCCTTCGTGGGGCTGTCTTTGGGCCCTCTTGGGCCGTCTCAAAGTCCCCAGCGTGGCTTGGAAGGCCATTGCCGAGATGGACATGAAAGGCCCTAAGCACCCCGATTTGTTTGCCATTCGATGGCTGCCCTCGAAGTTCATGATTTTTTGTCACCTGTTGCAGCAGCCCTGCAGTTCCAAGGATGTTGAAGCGGCGAAGACGGCTGTCTTCGCTCTTCCTCCCCTGGTCGTAGCGAGCCAGGGCAGGAATGTCTCTCTTTTTCGCCAGGCGCATACTTTCGCCAGCAGAGCTGTCCCAGGTTCATCTTCGTTGACAGAAGCTAAGGGCCTGTTGTCGCTTATCGTGTCTGCTGTGGATTCCGAATCCTTGGTGGCCAAGACCAAAGGTAGAGACGCGGGATGGAGAGAGGAGCCCGTAGAGTCCATCAGGTCACGAGAGCCCCCCGGGTTTGGTCCCCCACTACCGTCCTTGCGGACGACCGGGTCATCGTGTCGGATCCTCTGTCTATCTTGGCCTCGGAAACCGCCCGCTGTAAAGCTTTCTGGAAAACGGAGCTCTCGGCCCCTCCCCCTCCTGGCGATTTCGAGCCGTCTCTCGAGATCGATCTGCCTGATGTCAGCGTTCTTAGGAAGGTCAGCAGGGGATACAAGGAGGGGTCCGCGGTGAGCACCGACGGATTCCATTTGGGACACTTCAGCTTTCTTTCTCATGACGGTTTTGAGTGTCTGCTCGAGATTTTTCGTACCATGGAGATCAGCTCCATCTTGCCCGCCCAGCTGTTTGTCATAGTCCGGATGCTGCTTCCCAGGCCCATAGGAGGATATAGAGCCATCGGTATTTTTAAGGTTCCCTATCGGCTCTGGGGCCGACTCCGAAGGCCACTGGCTCAAGCTTGGGAATTTCCGTCCCTGGTTTGCGGCTGGGAAGTGCATGGGGGCCAGCGATGCTGTCTGGAGACAGGCCCTCCTGTCTGAGGGGGGAGTTGCCGCTGGACAGTATGCTGCCACACTCCTATGGGATTTCCTTATGTACTACGAAATTTTAATATTGAACAAGAGCTGCGCAGGTGTCAGTCGCTCGGTTACCCCAGGCGATAACTAGGTTGGCGTGTCACGCCTACCGAGCTCCCCGGCACCTTTCCCTGGGCGGCAACCAGAGTGCCGCAGTGCGTTATCTACGCGATTCGTGGTGTTGTGGCAGGTTGCCCTTTCGCCGTTACGTTCATCCGCGTGAATTCGATCGACGGTCTTGAAAACATCACCTGGCCGCCCAGTGTAACCTATTCCCGGTGTATCGATGATGGTGGATTGCACGCGGTCGGATCGTTCGATGACGTCGTCACTGGTATCGTGGATCGCAGTTTGCAGCAACAGCGCGTCGTGGTGGAGGACATAGGCGCCACTCTCGCTGACGACGAGGCCTACCTGATGAGGTCTAGCGAGATCGTGGGGCAAGCCATCCAGAGACGGCTCGGCTCGGCTCTCATTGGCCCTGTTGTTTGTGCTGCCCCCGACAGCGTCGGCAAGCCGCTCATGCGCCAGGGCCTGGACGCCAAGGCCAAGAAGCGTTGTGCTGGAGCTCGGGCTAGGGCGAGGCGAGTCAAAATGCTTAGTCGAACCTTGTGTAGGAACTTGAGGAACATCTGGGTGACTGCCCCCCTGCCAACCGCTAAGCTTCCGAGGTTCATGGTGTGAGCGACGGTGGGATCCTTCGTCTCAGACGCATTTTCGCTTCGGTTCTGAAGCCTAGTGCTGGGGGCCGCAGCCCCCCCATTTCACTCGCGTCTCCTCGAAGACGACCCCGCGCGGCTCACCCAGGTTTCCCCCATCCTCCGTTGGGCCAAAGAGATTTGGAACACGAGAATGAGTTTTGCACCCCGCCACCCTCAGTTGTCAACAGCCTCGAACCTCTTTCGATCGTGTGTTCGACCAGCCCTGGAAAACTTGGCGTTCGGTTGCGGGCCCTGCGTCGACTTTCCGGAACCTTCTTCGTCGCCTCGGGTGGACGGCTAAGAATATGCGACCCTTGTGACTGACCAGGGGTGCGAAGTTTCGCTCGTTTGCTGTCCCCAGACTTGTTGGGGGCCCCGGCTTAACGACACTGCTTCGCCAGTTTGAACGCCGCGTCGGAGATCGGTTTGGTTTTCCCGGCAGAGTTTGTTCTGATATCGTCGCCCCGCATCTGCGGTCCACAAAATGCACCCCCCTGAAGAAAGGGACCCTTCGGGCCGTGGCCCCAGGGGCCTTCTGGACTCGGATTTGCGCCAACGGAAAAGGCTACAATTACCCTCAGGAGTGTCCATTGGGCTGCGGATGCCGCGACACTTTGTGCCGCGGGGTATGGAAGCGTCCTGTTCTTTCAGTTGAGCGCCTTGCTATTGTTGGTCAGGACCTCCTCGGAATCATCGACGACCGTGTTACGAACTGTACTCTGCTTTTATCTGTCGCTCGGGGAGGTTTGCCTCGTCCTGGGGGTGTGCATCCAGGGCCTCTGGCGGAAGGGTCCTGGGTAGCCGAATGGTTCGTCGATCCTCCTGAAAACGATGTCTTGTGGAAGGTTGCATTTTTGGTAGACGGATCTTGCGCGCGGCATCCCGTCGGAGAGTTGTGCCGCGCCGCATGGTGCTGCAATGCTTTTAAGGGTGGGGTGCGTTTGTGCGAGACCCGTTGCCCAGGGCGCCCGCCTCTCAGACAATCGCCCCAGGCAGTTGGATGCCCTGCTTTCGCTGGGGGGTGTCATGTGTGTAACGGGGCCGTCGACATTTTTTTTCTGATTGCGCCAGTGTCGTTGCAGATTATGACGCTGTCGAGGGTGTGCGCGCCCGCTTTCGGATGGCCTTCGCTGGGCGCATTGCGCAGGCTACGGTTGACGACGCGCGCGCGAATTTCTCGGAGGTGTTGTTCAGATCAAGGCACATTTGAGTTTGACTGAAACTGGTTTGTCGGGGGCAGAACGGGCATTCGATTGTCGGTCTGGCCTGCTCTGATTTCTCCACTTCGTATGTCTTCGTTCATTGTGTGGCAATGACGTCGACGGGTTCCCCGTTCAGGTCTAACCTGTTTTTAAAACGTTGCCCTGGCCCTGGGTCCATGGCCTCTCGCCTTAGATCTAAGTGGAAGAACTTGCTAACTGGCATTTGCCCGCGGCACTGCAGGTGGTCTGTCCGCGTTTATGTGGATTGCCTTCGCGAGCAGACGCCGATGGAGGAGCAGCGCGCGGTGGCGTGTCTGATCAGTTTCCTGTTGCTGCTCCGCCGACGGACGCGTTTGCTGACGTGGAAGTTGCCGCGCCGGCTCAGCCTGGACCAGCGGCCTCGTCAGCTACTGTTTCGGCCCCAGCCGAGGGCGGTCGAAGGCGTGGAGTCACCCCGCCTCTTCCCGATCTGGATGAGGAGGAGGCTGCTAGGTTCCTTCTGGAGCCCTTTCCGAGGGCATGGCGAGAGAGACGGGGCTAGGGCACCTCGCCCACTGCTCCAGGGCTAGGGCCGAGCATGGTCGCTGCTGGACCTGCTCCAGGGTCATCGGGCGAGATGCGTGTCGGTGCGAGCCACGCCCTCGAAGAGGATGAGGCCCCCCTGGTCACCCCGCCCAGCCCACTCAGGCCTGCTGTTAGTTTCCAAGCCAAAATTTTGAGGCTAGTCCGAGCCGCTGGTGGCGTTCCCGTCGAGGTTTCCTCGGACTCAGGCTCGGACTAATCTGTGCTGCAGCCTCTGGCCCACGGGGCCGCCGAGGCCTCCAGGTCTCTGTCCAGGCATCTTCCTTCTTGGGGCCGCATGGCACCTGGGTTTTCGGGCCCCTTGTGCCCCTCCGCCCGCGCGACAACCCCCCCCGCGTTTTGTTGCCCGCGCGGGTCGCCCCGAACTGCAGACCCGCGGTCTCGCTGTCGCCGTGCGCTGCTGGGCCCAGTGCCCACTGTTTGACAGCTGTAGCTTGCGGGCAAATTGCATCTTGGGCCGTCTTGGGCTTTGGCGCCGTCTTGGGGCCCTCTGCGGCGGCCCCTGGGGCCTCTTGGACCGGCTTGGAGCGTCGGGAACTCCCATAGTCAAGGATTCTAAAGCCATTGAAACCCCCGTGGGAATCATTGATTTCGACCTCTCGGGGGGGCGTCCTGGAGGCCTCCTTGGTCGTCTTGGGGCCATCTTGGGCGTCTAGGTGCGATCGTTGGGCGACTCGAAGCCTTCTTGGACCGTGTCGGGGGCCTGTCGGGGCCCTCCTGGTCCGTCTTGGGCCCCTGTGTGGCCCGAAACTTCTCCTCATCCTCCTCCTCTTCAAAGACTCCTCAGGAGTGCTTGAGGCAGGAGTCGAAGGACCTGAGGGCCCGCCCGCCCCGTGCCCGGCAGCGCGGTGGCGGGGGTTGAGAACCGCAGGGGGGCCACTACTTTCCGGATAGTTGTTTGCGCAACTCACTGGTTCCAATTGTGTTTAGAGTGTGGCGGTGCATGCTGACCGTGAAGGAACCATTCAGCACCACATTTGGTTTTCACAATTCTGTGCAACATCATTGGCATCCATTGTGCTTTCGAAGGTTTCATACCAACGTTGGGAGTCCTGTGTGTTTTTTTGTGAGTGGCGTCGCGATCTGCGTGAGGGGTCTGCTCGGGTTTCAGATTGTTGGGGGGCCCGAGCGAAACGGCCAGGCAATTCGCGGACGGACGACAACCGCCTCAGATCTCTACTCCTTCGAAGCGGCGCGTAGGATACGCGTATTTGTGCATGAGCACATGCATGCTTAGACACCTTAATACGTAGCATCCCGGAGTTCCGGATAAGAGTGAGGGGGCGGTGGGGACGTCGGCAGTTTGCGAGGCTCCGAAGAAGCCCGCCGCAGGCGTCTAGTTTCCACAACTTATAACATGAGTCTACCGCAGGCGCTGATTTTTTCGTTCCAGCAATGTGGGTGGGTCGCGGGTGGGTCGCGGGTGGGTCGCAGATGTGTCGCGGGTGGGTCGCGGGCCTGGCCGCGGGTTGGTCGCGGCCCGTGTTGGGGTGGGGTTTCGCGCGTGGGTCGCGGGTGGGTCGTGGGTTTGTCGCGGGTGGATGGGGGGTGGGTCGGGTGGGTCGCGGGCCAGATCGCGGGTGGGACGACGACAGCAAACAACAAACAACAAAAAACAATCAACGCAACAACCGTCCGCACCGCGGAAATTCACTTCAGCTATGCGCCCCGGGACACTGGGTGACCATTTGGCCCTTATTCCAGATGAGGGTGTGTGTATATACATATATATATATACACGTTGAAAGTCCGCAGACGGAGAAAATGTCTGTTCGGAGTGAATTGTCAACTCCACTGTTCGCGCATTCGTCCCAGTCACCCACCCGCAATGTGGTTTGCATAAACCCACGCGGCGGCGATTGTGATGAGTGCTTTGTGTTGGCTGGTGCATCCCTGCGGCCGCGCATGCTCGCGCGCGCAGTGGCCAGCTAGTTTGGCCAGGCCGACACGGCTGCGGCGGTGCTGGCCGCTGGGCATTTCCCAGCGGGCACATCAGTGCGAGTCGGCGACTTGGGCGGGCGCGGTATCATGGCCACGTCGACAGGTAGACACGAGGATGATCGCAGCGAAGCTGGTGACGATGATGACATAGACGACGGCAAGAGCAGTGACGGCGCCGATGTTGATCACGATGGCGACGATGACGGTGTCCTCGCGTCGGTGCTGAAAGTTTTGGAAATAGGTCGGCATGCGCGCGCGGCCGACGCGCGTGCGTAGAGGTGCTCGAACGATTTCGTTAGTCGCGCGCGAAATGCCCGGTCGGTCGTTTTTCGGTCGCTTTTCATGCGTATATTATTTCTTATGAGAAGAATTGGCAAGAACGCGGGCGTATTGTTTCCTTTTTTTCCAGGATTCTGACAGCGAAACCCTTTTTTAAACTAATGTTTTTGGCACGGTTGATTTCGAAATCTTTGGATTTTGACTTGCGTGCGCGACGACACGTTCGTGTGCATTTCGTTCCAGGATTTGCAAGGGATTCATGAAACATGGTCATCTATGATAAGCGAGTGCGCGCGCGTAGTATTTTGTTGCCAAATATGAAAGGGGGCGCTACCGGCCGACTTGGGATGGTACGAATTCTTTTTTTGGGTGGGCGATCGGGCAAAACCATGTTTAACTTGTAGTGCGCAAGAGAGGGGCCGTTCATTCCAGGTGGGGGGATGGGGATCGTATTCTTCTTTCAGAAGGGACAACGCACACATCTGCCAATAGCTCTATATAAGTACATATATCCACAAATGTGCCTCTTATGTGCATCGACATATTGTTGCCCATTCGCTGCTTCGTAAAAAATGTACACACATAGAGTGCACAACGAGTAACATAACCCATTTGCTTGGGGGCCACGATGGCCAACATGCGTAAATTTGCGGATTCCGAGTTTTGTACAGGACTTTTAAGCTCCAGGCCATGGGGGGGATGTGTCCGCCCGAGAGCACACCTGTTGTTCCATCATGTTTCCACACTCGAATCCTGTTTCTCCTCTTCGCCATTCCCCCCCGTTTCCTGCCATCCTCCGCCTTTTTTCCCCTTTGCTTCGGCATCTTTAAGCCCGCTTCCCTGCCTCCCTCCCCTCACTCTTCCCTCCTCCCTTCATCCTTCCCCTTCCCACGAGGACCCTCCAACACCCCTTCCTGCCTCGCGCGCAGAGCTGAAGTTGCCATCGTGTTAGCGCCAGCGGCGTGCGAAGGCCCAGCCCCGACGATACCCACATATCTGCCCCTCCTGCCTCTCCCCGTCGTCCCTCCCCCCGTTCTTTCTCCCCGTGCGGCGCACCAGTTCGTGGCCCACGGGCTCGAGGTAGGTTCGCGCATCCAAGACATCCAGCGTATCCTTTGTAGTCCTTCGCGCATCCAAGGCATCCGCGCATCTAGCGCATCTTCTCCCCACTCGTCGTCGCAGACGATCGCTTCCCTCCGCGCGCGGGCAGCGCGAAGGAACTCCCGTGAGGCGCGTGGGACTGGCGCGGCGCGGCGCGCCCGCTGGCTCGTCGGACCTTTATGCACGGCCGACGCCAGAAAACGACGGCGCGAGGAGAGAATGTGGGAGAAGGGGCGGCGGGAGGGAGGGGGAGGAGGAGCAGGAGGGGGCGAGGAGGAGGAGGAGAAGGAGGAGGAGGAGGAGGAGGAGGAGGAGGAGGAGGAAGAGGAGGATGATGATGATGATGATGAGGAGGAGGAGGAGGAGGAGGAGGAGGAGGAGGAGGAGGAGGACGAGGAGGAGGAGGAGGACGAGGAGGAGGAGGAAGAGGAGGAGGGAGCAGGGAGGAGGAGGATGGAGGAGGAGGGAGGAGGAGGGAGGAGGAGGGAGTAGGAGGGACTAGGAGGGAGAACGAAAGACTCTTGAAATATGGGTTTAGAGGGGCATATGTATATCGATCATCGTGTACCGTCGGTGCTTGGCTCAAGACGCCGGCGCCCTACAGTCAGTCGGCCCAGATTGGTAGGTCGACCCTGCCAAATCAAGGGTACCCTTGTGTCCTGTGTCTCGCGACCCATGCTTCTTACACTCCTGTGGCGATGTGGCCCTCGGAAGGGTCTTGTGTCCTCTCGCGTGTCCTGTGCAATCGAGTCCGACTGTATTTGCCTAAATTGATTGTGGACGCAGCAATCAACCATCGTACTTAAAATAAGACCCGATCAGTCTTCTGGATGGTACACCATCTCTCATCAACTTTCCAATCTATTACCACATGGTGCTCATCCTGTTTTTTACTTGGTAGCGGAGCTGACCCCACTAAGTTGTGGTCAGCTCTGTCCATCGCAGCGCTTACCCACGGCACGGCTTGGTATGCCGCCGACACCACTGCGGCGTCAGAGCGTGACTACTGGCAAGCAGACGGAAACGCCATTAGCGGACACGCTATATCCACGATGGGCGACATCCGCCTGATCAGTCCGAAAATCGTAAGCGCCCTGGCTTTATGCCATTTTACCCCAATTTACGACGAGCGTGGTAGCAAATTCAGGTACCCCATATTGTTGAACCAACACGGGGACACGCCTCCACAGCCAATCCGCCGCCTAGCGGCGATGGGTACTCCGAAAACGACCAACAACAATGCCGAGGGTTTATCATGGATCCACTATTTAAATCACGTTACTTTCAGCATTATTTGGTTGGCTATTGGATATGCTATAGGACGCATGCAACGTGGTGACCACAATGATGGATGCGATCAAACAACGCGGGTCCCATTCTGGGACCCCTCAGGGAACGTATTGTTCTTCGAGTGCGCTCGCGAAGTACATGCGTGGCTGAACGTCGTCGCGACCGCCTGCGTAACCCCAAGGCAACAAGCTGCGCTCTTGCAGCGCGGCCTGGGCGGGCTGGCACGCGCAATTGCGATGCGAATCCTTCCCCTGATCATCAACTACGGCGTGGCGACGCAAGGTGTCCACGTCGACCCCGTCACGTGCAACGTGTTTCTCGTAAGCGCCAAATTCGAGAACCTTGGGGGCCGGCGAGAGCTCGCCTCAGGGACGGCGCTCATAGACATCGGGCCTAGCCAGCCAGGTGAGAGAACGGATTCGATCCTCTCCCGGTTCGAGATGGCCCGTCTTGAGGCTGACCCGGCCGGCGTTGCCATTCCGAACTTTCAGCTGCGCGCAGCGGTGCTCTCTAGAGCCTTGAGGTTTGGCCCTGGCGGGGCGGCGAAAATTCTGCAGCCTCTTAGCGGCCGGGCGCCGCGGGCCCTGCAGCGATATGACGAATTGTTGGACTTTGCGCGTGGCTCCGGGCATCTGGCTGAAGGCGCTCCCGGCAACATCGGGAACGTGTTGCTGGGGGGCGCAGGGCGCGGAAACGCGAGCGCGTGCATGGCGAGCGCCAGCTGGGGCGCGGCCGCGCTCGATGACGCGTGGGCTGACGATCCAGGCGACCCAGAGGAGGCCAGTGCATTACTATCGACGGTCCCTCAGGGTCCAGGGGCTGGCAGAAGCCACCCTGCGTCATCGACGTAACTGGGCTGGGGACAGCCTTCCACCCCCCGGTCGCGCGCGGCTCCTGAGAGCCAGACTGCCCCATGGGGGTCAACCTCCAACGGGGATTCGCCCGTCGACTCTGGAACGGGCGCCGCCTCGCTATCATCCGACGGAAACCCACGGACAGATGTGTCGGATCTGCCTTCCAGCCTCGGTGATGCGGAAACCGTTGACAATTCATTCCTGAGCTACCGGCGCGCAAAACGCCGTTGGAGACGGTTCGCTAGGGAGCCCGCGCGGCGGGAACGTAGAGCATTGCGGATATCATCCCGCCGCCGGGAGAAGGGTCGCGGATAGGGCGGTCGTCGCAACCGACAGTTGCACGGAAAAGGCTTCGCCGCATTCATGGCTGCGCTTTCCGAAGGCGAGGGCATCTCCCGGGCAAAGGGCCGAGGTGGGCGCCGTCTCGCGGGGGAGGGGGCAGGCGGGGAACTCATGCCCGCGGGCCGAAATGGGAAGACGATCGATGCCGTATCACCGCCGAGGAAGCGATACACATTTTCAGAGCCAGTGCGACTTTAAGGGGAAGGGGGGAGAGACAACGCGGTCCTTTTCGCGGCTCAAGAAGCGATCGGTGACGTAGAGTGTGTCGACTGGTCTCAAAATGATCCCCCCTCGCCGAGTATCCTTCTTACATGCGTCAATGTCCACCGAGAGGTGATGGCCCGCGCGTTCGACGACGCGCCCTCCGATTTTGGCGGAGACGCAGTTGCGTGCGACGGGGGCGTCTTCGGAGCCGAGATGGCCCCCGATGCGCTGGCCGAGCTGCAGGGCGCCCGCGTGCCCACTTTTGCGGAATCGCATGAGAGGGAGGAGGAGGGAGCGAGGGATGAGGGAGGGTGGGAGGACAGAGGAGGGGAGGTGGGGGTGGGGGTGGGGGAGGAGGGGGAGGAGGAGGAGAAGCAGGAGGAGGAGGAGGAGGAGGAGAATGCGGAGGCGGAGGAGGAAGAGAATAACTGGATGCCCGCGAGAGGGGGGGCGGTGTGAGGTCGGAGGAGCTTGGCGTGTCCCACCGGGTGCGCCCGCGGCCTCCTCGGAGGGAGGAAGCC
>CAUYUJ010016900.1:173727-200725 GCA_963575745.1 Prorocentrum cordatum
ACCCGCACACACACGAACACATACTCAGACGAACACACACACGAACACACATACACACGACCAAACAGGCACACGAACACACACGAACACACACACACACACACACGCACACGCACCCACACACGACCACGCACACAAACACACACACACACGAAGACACACACGCACAAGCACACACGAACACACACAGACACGAATCCAAACACGCACACGAACGCACACACGAACACACACACAAACACGGACGCACACATAGACGATCACACACACCCACGGACACACGGACACACATACACAAGCGAACGCACACACACACGAATACACACACGACCACACACACACGAATACACACACACGAACACACACACACACACGAGCACACACACACGCACACACACACACGACCACACACACACACGAACACACACACACACACGCAGACGAACACACACACACGAAACATGCACACGAATACACACACACACACCACACGAACACACACGCACACGAACACAGACACGCGCACACACACACGAACACACACACACACCAGCACAAACACACGAACACATACACACAGACGAACACACACACACACACGAAGGCACGCGCACACATGCGAACACACACACACACGCACACAGACGTACACTCGCACAAGAACGCACACGAACACACAACCACACACACGAACACTTACATACACACGAACACACACACACACACGAACACACACACACACACGAACACACGCACACACGACCATACTCACGCACGCACAAACGCACGAACACACACACGAACACACATACACATGAACACACACACATGAAGGCACACACACGAACACACACACACACACACACACTCACGCACGAACACACACATGAACACACACAGGCACACACATACACACTCGAAATCACACACACACAAACACAAACACACATACGAACACACAGACGAAGACACATACACACACGAACACACACACACACACGAGCGCACACAGCAACACACACACACGAATACACACACGAACCGGGACACACACAACCACATACACACACGAACACTTACATACACACGAACACATACACACACCCGAACACTCAAAACACAAACACACACCAACACACGCATACACACACGAACATACTCGCACACACGAATTCACACGCACATTTCGAGCGCACCGCTTGCGCACGCGCTCCGCGTCCGTAGCCTTTCTTGGGTCGCTGTTCGGCGAACTGTACGCGAGCATGTGGGAGACAGAAGCGGGCGGGCGCGGAGGAGCCGACGCACGCACACACGGACATACACGAACCGCTGCACAGTGTGGTGCGATCTTGCTGCGGCGGCCTCATCCATCCACTCCTCGTTCACGTCCTCCCGCTCGCCCTTCTGCTCCTCCTCCGCTTTTTCATGCGTCGACTCCTCCCCATTTTTCTCTTCTGTTGTTTTCCTCCTCCCCCTACTTTTCCCAGTCCTCCTTCTCCTCCACTCTGTTTCCTCCTTGCCCTCCTCTGGATTGGCATGGATCCGAAAACCCACGTTCCGAAGCACAAAACGGCAAAACGCGCCCACACACACACACACTGTCCAGCAAGCTTTGGTGATTGTTTTCGCATGACGCGGAGGTTGCCTGATCGCCGTAGCCGGTGGCAGCGCGGGCATGCTTCGCTCACAAGGCCCTTCGCTTCCCAGGGGCTTCCCGTTCACCCCAGCACCCACCAAAGCCCGCCTGTAGAAGGACATGCCCGACCTACGAGCTGCTCTCGTTTCGCGGGGCGCGAACTCAGGTGACCCAGGTCGATCGTACCTGACCCGTTCCCAGACCTCCGATTGGGTACCCATAGGTCCGTGGTTGTTTGACATACTCCAGCCTTTCCTCCTCCTGCGCCTCGGTCTTGCCTTCCTTGCCCTGCCGCTGCTCTGGCTCGCAGGGCCCTTGAGTTACTTGGCGCGCTGGCCGCGGGCGCGCGCGAGCCCCCGTAAAAGGAAAGAAAACGTGCTCTCTCTTAGCTCTCTCTTAGCACGGCCCCCCTACTTGCACTTCGTGTCTTTTGGTATTCCGTACAGTTACCCCCGTACAGTCCACACGGTCGTTGACAATATGTATTTTTGTATTCCCGTATTCCCTCTACTTTAAACGTCCCTTCGCTCCCGCTCGCCCCAGCGTTGAAAGGGCCCCATGCCGCCCGCGCGGCTGCGTCCCGCCGAACTCTCGGCGGACGGCGGCGGCGCCGGCTGCGCTCTGCCGAAGGCCCGGCCCGACGCCCCCCCCCGTGGAGGGGGAGGAGGAGGAGCAGGAGGAGGCGGGGGAGGAGGAGGAGGACGAAGAGGAGGAGGAGGAGGGGGAGGAGGAAAAACATGAGGCGGAATAGGAGGAGAAGGAGGAGGATGGGGAAGAGGAGGAGGAACAGGAGAAACAGGAAGGCCAGTCTAAACCCAAAATGTATCAGCGATGTTGCGTCATACCTTGATGTCCCGGGTCTCATCTTCATAGGTCCCCATCAGTTTCCCTCTTTACTACGGGAAGGCGCACCTTTTGTCGGGGGCGGAAAAGAGGAGGGTGATGATTTAGTGGGGGGTGGATATCATGGCGGGGGCCATGATATTTCCCCCGATTTCATGGCGCCCCTTCTTGCTTCATTACGTCCCTGGCCACCCCGCTGGGCCGCGCACTTGCCGCCAGTCATGATTTGCACCCCTCCCTCTTGGACACCCCCCTCCTGGCCGCTCCCGATTTTGGAGTACCATCACCCCTATGGGCCTGCTTTTCATGCGAGACCCTCGTTTTGATAATGAATTGGCCTGCATTGTTCTAGCGCGCAAGCAGGAACGCGATCAAGGTATGATCATACATTGTAACGAAATGTCCAGCGAGGTTCCCGTTTTGGAAAACACGACTCCCCATCTGTTTAGTTGTTGCTAATGTAGAGTTTTGGTCATGAACGTCAAGTCTCAAATGATATCTCCATGTTGGAAATGAACTGCCCTCCAATCGTTGTGCTGCAACACATTTTGAACATTATGGTCTTCAAGTTGTAACTTGAAGGAAGGATCAAGTGAGAGCCTCATTATGAAAATGGAACCGTTCTCCTCCAAGCTCGTACACATGGCTAGCTTTCAAGTCCAGTGTGCGTGGTGCCAGTACGAGGGCCCCGTTTGCAAAGAGAACCGCGCCTTGTCGTTGTAACTGCTTCAAAATTTCAACACGAACGTGGCCTGCGCTATTGCGCATTTTTTTGAAACGGTTGAAGCAGATACAGCGGTTGTACCTGCACGCGGCGCTCAGGCGGGACCCTCCTTGTGAAAACCCTTTGTGATCCATCTTTCTAGCTGTTGCAAGCTGCCACGTCTCAGGATCATATAAGCGGCGAGGGGGTCTCAGGCAAAGCGCCAGGCCCGCCCTGCCGACGCGTCGGGGGGCATGGCAGGCAGCAGCTATCTGCAAGGGGAATGGATGGCGGAGGGCCTGGGGGTCCCCCTGACGGAGAGTGCACAAAGGAGGGGGAGAGGGAGGAGGAGAGGAGGAGGAGGAGGAGGAGGAAGAGGAGGAGGAGGAGAAGGAGGAGGAGGAGGGCGGCTTTCGGGGCCGCTCTGCCAGGAGGCGATCGCGGGGGTCGCCCCTCTTCTGCCCGCGCGGGCTGCCCCGCCCGTCGCGCCGCGGTTGTGCCTGGGTCCCGTTCGGCGGGGTGTCTGCCCTTCATCATCGCGTTTGTCGTCGTTGTCGTCTTCGTCGTCGTCGTCGTTGTCGTCGTCGTCGTCGTTCTATTTCCTCTCGTCGTCCTCGTTCCTTCTTCATGGCCCGCGTCCTTGTCCTCGTTCTCGTCGTCATCATCAATCTCGTCGTCGTCGTCCTCGTCGTCATCATCATTCTCGTCGTCGTCCTCTTTCCTCTGCTCGCCGTCGTCTCGTCGTCAGCGACGTCGAGGCGGTGAATGATGATGGTGATGATGATGATGGTGATGGTGATGGTGATGGTGATGGTGATGATGATGATGATGATGATGATGATGACGATGCTGATGCTGATGATGATGATGATGATGACGATGATCCGGAGGAGGAGGAGGAGGAGGAGGTGGAGGAAGAGGAGGAGGAGGGGGAGGAGGATGAGGGGGAGGACAACGACGATGATGGCGAGGACGACGAAGCTGAGTTTGCTTGCCGATTGATGCGAACCCGATGCCACCTGCGTTTCTTCAATGGCGACCGGGTCTTGCCAAACGTGTTTCGAGCGTCAGGTCCTCTTCTGGCGCCGAATCGGCCGCGGTGTTTCCGCGCGTTCGCAGTGTGGTGCGCGGCCGAAGCAAGGAGAGGTCACTTTCTCCCTCCCTCCCTCCCTCCTTGCTTCCTTCCTCCTTCCTTCTTGTCTTCTCCCTGTCCTTTCCTCGGCATTCAGTTCTGTTGCGTCATGGGTGCACCACCATCTGGGAGCTTTACGGCACATTGGTCACTCGATTCGAGAGGACGGTGGTTGCTTCGAGGTACAGGCGATCGCAAGGACAAGCTATCCGATGGCATTGGGTCAAGGCGCACCCTCGCCTAAACCACATGACCGACGGCATTACTGAGTGCTGGGGCTTCACCCACGAGACCGCTTCCCACCCAGCACGAGGCCGATTCCCGCCAGCGAGGCGTTTGTTTCTCGCCGCCGATCCAGCGCGGGCGCGGCGTTGTCAACCACGACCTGCAGGACTACTTTGTGAAGAATGGTGAGGCTCATCGCGCTACGTGGACTCGCTGGGTCTCTGATCGTCCACAGAGTATTGCCGAGGGGAGAAGCGACTTGACGTTCTACTCACGGAGCGCTGGATGGGCGAATTCGATGTTGTAAGCTTGCATAACGGAGACAGTGGAGTTCGAAGCTCGGGGTGCCTGCAAGGACCCCGCAAGGGTCACGGAGTCTCGTAGCATTTCGGGTGCAGCAGCGATTCCAGCATCACATATGAGCACTGAACGGTTTGACACGGCAAGTTTGTGGTCCAACGTGCACGGCCATGCAGCCGACACCATGGCTATGATCGGTATCTCCCACGGCCAGTCCCAGTCGGACTCGTGGTCATTTTTATTGCGCGTTGAGGCACGTGGAGCCGACGTCATGTTCCCACAAAACATCCAGCGCATGCCCGTTGCTGGACGCTGCCAGTTCATTCAGTTCTTTACTGGCCTTGCCAGTTCCTTGCCGCCATTTGCGCACTCCTGCCCAAGTCCAAGGGTGGCGAGAGAGTCATCGGACTCCTGCCAGAGAGCACCACGGTGAGTGGATGTCTTTGGCACCACAACCTCCTTGAGCGTTCGCTGGCAGCTTTGCGCTGCAAGCAGCGCTTCTTCTTTCCTTGTCGGACAAGGCGTCCTCTTTTCCCAGGAGCGCCACCGCCGAGGTTCAGTTGGACGGGGCAAGTTGAACGACGGTGTTTCGTGGGTGTAGTTGCGAGGAGCGGCCCTCAAACTCGGAGTGGTTGTCAATCTCGAGATTCAGTTGCGTGAAGTCCGCCCCCCGTCACGTACAAGGCATCATGGGTGCAGCGCAGGGCCTTCTGGCCAACGCGCTTGTTGGTGGCGGGCTCGTCGCACGGGGCGCGGCGCACCGATGTGTTTCGTCGCTCCTTCCTCCGGGGGGCGCGTGACCAGGCGTCGTGCGCGTCCCCGTGGACACGCATCGACGACGCTGCACTACGTGCCGAAGCCTCCGGCAGTTCAGAGGACGATGCGATGGTGCGGGCATCCCATGGCCTGCAAGTGGCGGTGGCTGAAGGCCGCCCCGCCTTGTCTACTGCAGCGCAGGTACTGCAGCGCAGGTGGTCGCCCCTGGTCCATCTGTGACGCAGGATCGCCCGCCAGACGTTTTGCGCGCGGAAGGCGTGCCCGTGCAATGCGCGGGGCAGCCGTTGATCCAGCGTGGGTATCAGTGCCCTCACGGACGGTTCGTCTACTTATTGCCCCTTCCTCGCCATGGATTGGTTTTGGCTGCCGCCAGCTGCGAAACCCTAAGCGGTCTCTGAGTGCTCGGCAAAGCGTAGACGCGCGCGCTTCACTGCCTGCTCCCGACTTTCTACGCCCCGTCGTCGCGCTTGGGGCCGCGACGCCAAAAAGTAGGTCTCAGTGCCTCCACTGCCGCCCCCTCCCCCCCTTCTCCCTGACGCCGTCGGGAAGTGGAGGATGAAGAGGAGGAGGAAGAGGAGGATGAGGAGGAGGAGAAGGACGAGGAGAAGGAGGTGGAGGAGTAGGAGGAAATTGAAGAGGATGAGGACGAGGAGGACGAGGAGGAGTAAGAGGAGGAGGAACGACGACGACCCCCATATGAGGATGATGGGTGATGACGGTGATGATGATGCTGATGATGATGATGCTGATGATGGTGATGATGATGATGGTGATGATGATGATGGTGATGGCGATGGTGACGATGGTGATGATGATGGTGGTGGTTGTGGTGATGATGCTGCTGACGATGGTGTTGATGATGATGGTGGTTGTGGTGGTGCCGACGGTGATGATAACTGTAATGGTGATCATGATACTGATGCAGATGCTGGTGATGCTGATGATGATGATGATGATGATGATGATGCTGATGATGCTGATGATGATGATGATGATGATGGTGGTGGTGGTGGTGGTGATGACGATGGTGAGGAGAAGGAATATGAGGAGGAAGAGGAGGAGGAGGAGGAGGGAGGAGGAGGAGTTGGAGGACCAGGATCAGGAGGAGAAGGAGAAAGAGGAAACCTGTGACATGTGACACCTTTCGTCTCCACTATGTGAGGAGTTCTCCTAGAACTCGTTTGGGCCGCCTTGGGGCTGTCGTGGCCTCCTGTGAGGCAGTCTTTGGGGTCCCTTGGGGGCCTCTTGGGCCTTCTTGGGGCTCCTTTGGGCCGTCTTAAGGCCCTCCTGGCCGTATGGTTAGTGTCTTGGGGCCGTCGTGGGGTCTTAGGCCGTCGAAGGGCCTTCTAAGGCCGTCTTGGATCGCACGGGATGCCCGCTTGGGCCATCCTGGGGCCGTCTTGGATGCCTCTTGGGCCATCGCGGTGTCCTCTTGGCCATTTTCGGGCCTTCTCTGGGGCATTTTGGGCCGTCTTGGGTCCTTCGTGGAGGCTGGCGAGAGCCCAAACATGTGAGAATGCAGAAACCATTCATAAACCTCGATGATTTGGGCATCTTTTGACCCTGCTGGAGGTCTTCTTGTGGCCCTTGTGGGCCCTCTGGGAGGATTCTTGGGCCGTTTTGAAGCCCGTCCTCGAGGCATCTTTGGCCATCTTGGTGTCTTTGGTTGCCTGTATGGGCTGTCTTGGAAGTTCGGGGCGCTTCTCCATCGTTTTCAACGAGGGATCGTGGCCTCGAGGGCGGGGCTCCGTTGTTTTTCATGGGGGGGTCGTGGCCTCGGGATTGAGGGCGATGCCTCCAGGGAGATGCTAGTAGGGAGGGGGTCCTGATCAGAATGCAGAAGCCTCAACAGGCAGCCCCTGGCATTCTTCCACGCCCCAGCGTGCACAAGGCATGCTTCCTTTTTGCGTTTTTCTGCCCACCGACCGTGGCGCTCATCAGGTTCTCGTGCTCCCTGCCCCCCCCCCCCGGCCCGCTCGACGCAGAAGTCCTCCACGTCCAGTAAGGTTCGAGTGTTGGTTTCGGTTGAGGTGCACATTGTTCGATACTTCGAATAATGCGTGCACCAGACCCAGACCAGGACTGGTCTCAGTCACGATACACATTATTCAATGAATGTTTCATAATGCGACTCGAACCATACCTGGACCAGTCTTGGTCATGGTTTGGGGAGAATGAAATTATTATTATTATTGTTATTATTATTTTTATTATAATAATGCGTTCGAACCACAACTGTGACTGTGACCAGTCATGGTTCTGGCCCAGGTGGAGTCGCATTATTCGAATGCATTAAGAATAATGCGGCCAAACCATAACCGTGACCAGGACCAGTCCTGGTCACAGTTGTGGTTCGGGTCGCATTAATATTATTATGATATTATTAATGCGAATCGACCCGAACCAGAACCGTGACCAGGACCAGTCCTGGTCACAATTGTGGTTGGGGTTGCATTAATATTATTATAACATTATTAATGCCCATCGACCCGAACCAGAACCGTGACCAGGACCAGTCATGGCCACAGTTGTCGTTGGGGTTGCATTGTTGTTATTATTATTTTTATTATTATTATATGGATGCCCATCGACCCGAACCAGAACCGTGACCAGGACCAGTCCTGGTCACAGTTGTGGTTCGGGTCGCATTATTATTATTATACTATTATTATTAATGCCAATCGACCCCAACCAGAACCGTGACCAGGACCAGTCGTGGCCACAGTTGTGGTTGGGGTTGCATTGATATTAGTATTATATTACTGATGCCAATCGACCCGAACCAGAGCCGTGACCAGGACCAGTTCTGGTCACAGTTGTGGTTGGGGTTGCATTAATATTTTTATCATATTACTAATGCGAATCGACCCGAACCAGAACCGTGACCAGGACCAGTCCTGGTCACAATTGTGGTTCGGGTTGCATTATTATTATGATAATATTAGTAATGCCCATCGACCCGAACCAGAACCGTGACCAGGACCAGTCTTGGTCACAATTGTGGTTGGGGTTGCATTACTATCATTGTTATAATATTCATGCCCATCGACCCGAACCAGAACCGTGGCCAAGACCAGTCCTGGTCACAGTTGTGGTTGGGGTTGCATCAATAATATTCTATGGTATTATGAGTGCCCATCGGGTCGGACCAGAACTGTGACCAGGACCAGTCCTGGTCACAGTTCTGGTTGGGGTTGCATTAATATCATTGTTATAATATGAATGCCAATCGACCCGAACCAGAACCGTGACCAGGACCAGTCCTGGTCACAGTTGTGGTTGGGGTTGCATTCATATTATTATAATGTTATTCGTGCCCATCGACCCGAACCAGAACCGTGACCAGGACCAGTCCTGGTCACAGTTGTGGTTCGGGTTGCATTAATACTATTATATGAATGCACATCGACCAGAACCAGAACTGTGACCAGGACCAGTTCTGGTCACAGTTGTGGTTGGGGTTGCATTACTATCACTATAATATTATTAATGCGAATCGACCCGAACCAGAACCGTGACCAGGACCAGTCCTGGTCACAATTGTGGTTGGGGTTGCATTGAAAATATTCTAATATTAATAATGCCCATCGACCCGAACCAGAACCGTGACCAGGACCAGTCCTGGTCACAGTTGTGGTTCGGGTTGCATTAATATTACTATGATATTTTTAATGCCCATCGGGTCTGACCAGAACTGTGACCAGGACCAGTCCTGGTCACAGTTGTGGTTAGGGTTGCGTCAATATTATTATAATATTATGAATGCCCATCGGCCCCAACCACAATTGTGACCAGGACCAGTCCTGGTCACAATTGTGGTTGGGGTTGCATTGATAATATCCTAATATTATTGATGCCCATCGACCCGAACCAGAACCGTGGTCAGGACAAGTCCGGGTCACAGTTGTGGTTCGGGTTGCGTTAATATTATCATGATATTATTAATGCCCACCGACCCGAACCAGAACCGTGACCAGGACCAGTCCTGGTCACAGTTTTGGTTCGGGTCGCATTGATATTACTATAATATTATTAATGCCCATCGACCCGAAACAGAAACGTGACCAGGACCAGTCCTGGTCACAGTTCTAGTTGGGGTTACAGTAATATTTTTTATAATACAATTTGTGCAAATCGACCCGAACCAGAGCCGTGACCAGGGTCACAGTTGTGGTTCGGGTTGCATTAATATTATTATGATATTACTAATGCCCATCGACCCGGACCAGAATTGTGACCAGGACCAGTCCTGGTCACAGTTGTGGTTGGGGTTGCATTAATATTTGTATAATATTATTAATGCCCGTCGACCCCAACCACAATTGTGACCAGGTGGGGCCGATGGGCATGAATAATATTATAATGATATTAATGCAACCCCAACCACAACTGTGACAAGGACTGGTCCTGGTCACAGTTCTGGCTCGGGTCGATGGGCATTCATACTATTAGAATAATAGTAATGCAACCCCAACCACAACTGTGACCAGGACTGGTCCTGGTCACGGTTTTGGTTCGGGTCGATGGGCGTACATATAATAATGATAATAATAGGAATAATGCAACCCCAACCACAGTTGTGGCCATGACTGGTCCTGGTCAGGGCCGATGGGCATTAATAATATTAGAATAATAGTAATGCAACCCCAACCACAACTGTGACCAGGACTGGTCCTGGTCACGGTTTTGGTTCGGGTCGATTGGCATTACTAATATTGTAATAATATTAATGCGACCCGAACCACAACTGTGACCAGGACTGGTCCTGGTCACGGTTCTGTTTCGAGTCGATGGGCATGACTAATATTATACGAATCCTAGTGCAACCCCAGCCACAAGTGTGACCAGGACTGGTCCTGGTCACGGTTCTGGTTCGGGTCGATGTGCATTAATTTATAGTAATAATTATTCCTCCCGAACCACAATTATGATCAGGATCAGTCTTGGTCACAGTTGTGGGTGGGGTTGCATTAATATTATTAGGAAGATTATTAATGCCCATCGACCCGAACCAGAACCGTGACCAAGACCAGTCCTGGTCACAGTTGTGGTTGGGGTTGCATTAATATTACTATAATATTATTCATGCCCATCGGCCCGAACCAGAACCGTGACCAGGACCAGTCCTGGTCACAGTTGTGGTTGGGGTTGCATTCATATCCTTGTTATGGTATTAATGCACATCGACCCGAACCAGAACCGTGACCAGGACCAGTCCTGGTCACAGTTGTGGTTGGGGTTGCATTAGTATGATTTTAAGTTTATTATTGCCAATCAACCCGAACCAGAACCGTGACCAGGACCAGTCCTGGTCACAGTTGTGGTTGGGGTTGCATTAACATCATTATTCTGATATTAGTGCGAATCGACCCGAAGCAGAACCGTGACCAGGACCAGTCCTGGTCACAGTTGTGGTTGGGGTTACATTCATATTATTATAATGTTTTTCGTGCCCATCGACCCGGACCAGAACCGTGACCAGGACCAGTCTTGGCCACAGTTGTGGTTGCAGTTGAGTTATTCTTATTATTTCTATTATTATATGAATGCCCATCACCCCGAACCAAAGCCAGGACCAGTCCTGGTCGCATCACCCCCGAACCAAAGTCAGGACCAGTCAGTTGTGGTTCGGGTCGCATTGATATCAGTATAATATTAATAATGCCAATCGACCCGAACCAGAACCGTGACCAGGACCAGTCCTGGTCACAGTTGTGGTTGGGGTTGCATTACTACTATTATTATATGATTAATGCCCACCGACCCGAGAAAGAACCGTGACCAGGACCAATCCTGGTCACAGTTGTGGTTGGGGTTGCACTAATACTAATATAACAGTATTAGTGACAATCGACCCGAACCAGAACCGTGACCATGACCAGTCCTGGTCACAGTTGTGGTTCGGGTTGCATGGATATTATTATAATATTATTAATGCCAATCGGCCCGAACCAGAACCGTGACCAGGACCAGTCCTGGTCACAGTTGTGGTTGGGGTCGCACTAGTATTATTTTAAGATTATTAATGCCAGTCGACCCGAACCAGAACCGTGACCAGGACCAGTCCTGGTCACAGTTGTGGTTGGGGTTGCATTAAGACTAGTATAATATATATTAATGCCCATCGACCCGAACCAGAACCGTGACCAGGACCAGTCATGGTCACAGTTGTTTTTGGGGTTGCATTAATACATTTATAAAATTATTAATGCGAATCGACCCGAACCAGAACCGTGACCAAGACCAGTCCTGGTCACAGTTGTGGCTGGGGTTGCATCCGTATTATTATAATAGTATTCATGCCCATCGGCCCGAATCAGAACCGTGACCAGGACCAGTCCTGGTCACAGTTGTGGTTGGGGTTGCATGAATATTATTATAACATTACTAATGCCCACCGACCCGAGAAAGAACAGTGACCAGGACCAATCCTGGTCACAGTTGTGGTTGGGGTTGCATTAATTCACACATAATAGTATTAGTGCCAGTCGACCCGGACCAGAACCGTGACCAGGACCAGTCCTGGTCACAGTTGTGGTTCGGGTTGCATTAATATTTCTATGATGTTATTAATGCCCATCGGCCCGTGCCAGAACTGTGATCAGGACCAGTCCTGGTCACAGTTGTGGTTGGGGTTGCATTATTATTATTATTAGTATTATTAGTATTATTATTCTTATGTATTATATTATCAATGCCCATCGACCCCAACCACAATTGTGACCAGGACCAATCCTGGTCACAATTGTGGTGGGGGTTGCATTAATAATATTCCAATATTCTTTATGCACATCGACCCGAACCAGAACCGTGACCAGGACCAGTCCTGGTCACAGTTGTGGTTCGGGTCGCATTAATATTATTACAATATTAGTAATGCCAATGGACCCGAACCAGAACCGTGACCAGGACCAGTCCTGGTCACAGTTGTGGTTGGGGTTGCATCAATATTATTATAATGCTTTTGATGCCAATCGGCCCGAACCAGAACCGTTACCAGGACCAGTCCTGGTCACAGTTGTGGTTGGGGTTGCATTACTATTAGTATACTATGATTAATGACCATCGACTCGAAACAGAACCGTGACCAGGACCAGTCCTGGTCACAGTTGTGGTTGGGGTTGCAGTCATATTATCATAATAATATTAGTGCCCATCGACCCGAACCAGAACCGTGACCAGGACCAGTCCTGGTCACAGTTGTGGTTGGGGTTGCATTAATATTATTATTATGATTTTTTTTGAGCCAATCGACCCGAACCAGAACCGTGACCAGGACCAGTCCTGGTCACAGTTGTGGTTGGGATTGCATTAGTATCATTACTATAATATTAATGCCAGTCGAGCCGAACCAGAACCGTGACCAGGACCACCTGGCCACAGTTGTGGTTGGGGTTGCATTGATACCATTATTACAATATTATTGCGAATCGACCCGAACCAGAACCGTGACCAGGACCAGTCCTGGTCACAATTGTGGTTCGGGATGCATTACTATTATTCTTATTGTATTTTTTTGTGCCACTCGACCCCGATCAGAACTGTGGTCAATACCAGTCCTGGTCACAATTGTGGTTGGGATTGCATTCGTATCATTACTATGATATTAATGCGAATCGGCCCGAACCAGAACCGTGACCAGGACCAGTCCTGGTCACAGTTGTGGTTGGGGCTGCATTAATACCATTATTATAATATTCATGCGAATCGACCCGAACCAGAACCGTGACCAGGACCAGTCCTGGTCACAATTGTGGTTCGGGTTGCATTAATATTGTTACAAGATTATTAATGCCCATCGACCCGAACCAGAACCGTGACCAGGACCAGTCCTAGTCACAATTGTGGTTGCGGTTGGATTTATATTATTAGAATAGTATTAATGCCCATCGACCCGAACCAGAACCGTGACCATGACCAGTCCTGGTCACAGTTGTGGTTCGGGTCGCATTCATATCATTATTATAATATTCATGCGAATCGGCCCGAACCAGCACCGTGACCAGGATCAGTCCTGGTCACAGTTGTGGTTGGGGTTGCATTACTATTATTATAATATTTTTAATGCCCATCGACCCGGACCAGAACCGTTACCAGGACAAGTCCTGGTCACAATTGTGTTTGGGGTTGCATTAATATTTTTATAATATTATGAATGCCAAGTGACCCGAACCAGAACCGTGACCAGCACCAGTCCTGGTCACAGTTGTGGTGCGGGTTGCATTATTATTATTATATTATTATTATTATGATATTATTGCTGCCCATCGGCCCGGACCAGAACTGTGACCAGGATCAGTCCTGGTCACACTTGTGGTTGGGGTTGCATCAATATTATTATAAGTTTATTAATGCCCACCGGCCCGAACCAGAACCGTGACCAGGACCAGTCCTGGTCACAGTTGTGGTTGGGGTTGCAATAATATCATTATAATATTATTGATGCCCATCGACCCGAACCAGAACCGTGACCAGGACCAGTCCTGGTCACAGTTGTGTCTGGGGTTGCATTAATATTATTATAATAGTATTAATGCCCGTCGACTCGAAACAGAACCGTGACCATGACCAGTCCTGGTCACAGTTGTGGTTCGGGTCGCATTAAATTTTTTTATAATATTATTAATGCCAATCGACCCGAACCAGAACCGTGACCAGGACCAGTCCTGGCCACAGTTGTGGATGGGGTTGCAGTAATATCATTACATGATTATTAATGGCAATCGACCCGAACCAGAACCGTGACCAGGACCAGTCCTGGTCACAGTTGTGTTGGGGGTGCACTATTATTATTATTATTATTATTATAATATTATTAATGCCCATCGACTCGAACCAGAACCGTGACCAGGACCAGTCCTGGTCACAGTTGTGGTTGGGGTTGCATTAGTATCACTATAATATTATCAATGCGCATCGACCCGAACCAGAACCGTGACCAGGACCAGTCCTGGTCACAATTGTGGTTCGGGTTGCATTAATACCATTGTTATAATATTCATGCACATCGACCCGAACCAGGACCGTGACCAGGACCAGTCCTGGTCACAGTTGTGGTTGGGGTTGCATTAATATCTTGATAATAGTATTAATGCCAATCAGCCCGAACCAGAACCGTGACCAGGACAAGTCCTGGTCACAGTTGTGGTTGGGGTTGCATTCATATCGTTATTATAATATTATTAATGTGAATCGACCCGAACCAGAACCGTGACCAGGACCAGTCCTGGTCACAGTAGTGGTTGGGGTTGCATTCGTATTATTATAATAATAGTAGTGCCAATCGACCCGAACCAGAACCGTGACCAGGACCAGTCCTGCCCACAGTTGTGGTTGGAGTTGAAGTATTCTTATTATTAATATCATTATATGAATGCCCATCACCCCGAACCAAAGCCAGGAGCAGTCCTGGTCGCATCACCCCCATACCAAAGCCAGGACCAGTCAGTTGTGGTTCGGGTCGCATTATTATTTTGATTTTATTATGAATGACAATCGACCCGAACCAGAACCGTGACCAGGACCAGTCCTGGTCACAGTTGTGGTTGGGGTTGCATTAAGATTACCATAATATTATTAATGCCCACCGACCCGAGAAAGAACCGTGACCAGGACCAATCTTGGTCACAGTTGTGGTTGGGGTTGCATTAATACTAATATAATAATAATGGTGACAATCGACCCGAAACAGAACCGTGACCAGGACCAGTCCTGCTCACAGTTGTGGTTCGGGTTGCACTAATATTATTCTAATATTATTAATGCCAATCGGCCCGAACCAGAACCTTGACCAGGACCAGTCCTGGTCACAGTTGTGGTTGGGGTGGCATCAAAATTATTACAATATTATTCATGCCCATCGACCCGAACCAGAACCGTGACCAGGACCAGTCCTGGTCACAGTTGTGGCTGGGGTTTCATTAATATTATTATAACATTATTAATGCCCATCGACCCGAACCAGAACTGTGACCAGGACCAGTCCTGGTCACAGTTGTGGTTGGGGTTGCATTGGAATTTTTTTTATTATAATATTATTAATGCCCATCGGCCCGAACCAGAACCGTGACCAGGACCAGTCCTGGTCACAATTGTATTTGGGGTTGCATTACTATTACTACAATATTATTAATGCCCATCGGCCCGAACCAGGACCGTGACTAGGACCAGTTCTGGTCACAGTTGTGGTTGGGGTAGCATTCATATTATCATAATATTGTTAATGCCCATCGACCCGAACCAGAACCGTGACCAGGACCAATCCTGGTCACAGCTGTGGTTGGGCTTGCATTAATGTTTTTATCATAGTATAGGTGCCAATCGACCCGAACCAGAACCGTGACCAGGACCAGTCCTGGTCACAATTGTGGTTGGGGTTGCAGTCATATTACTATGATATTATTAATGCCCACCGGCCCGTGCCAGAACTGTGACCAGGACCAGGTTTGGTCACAATTGTGGTTGGGGTTGCATTAATATCATTATACTACTATTAATGCCCATCGACCCCAACCACAATTGTGACCAGGACCAGGTTTGGTCACAATTGTGGTTGGGGTTGCCTTAATATTATTATAATAGTATTAATGCTCATCGACCCGAACCAGAGACGTGACCAGGACCAGTCCTGGTCACAGTTCTGGTTCGGTTTGCATTAATATTATCATAATATTATTAATGCCAATCGACCCGAACCAAAACCGTGACCAGGACCAGTCCTGGTCACAGTTGTGGTTGGGGTTGCATTAATATTATCATAATATTATTAATGCCCATCGGCCCGAACCAGAACCGTTACCAGGACCCGTCCTGGTCACAGTTGTGGTTGGGGTTGCAGTAATATTATTATAATACTATTAATGCGCATCGACTCGAACCAGAACCGTGACCAGGACCAGTCCTGGTCACAGTTGTGGTTGGGGTTGCATTCATATTATCATAATAATAGTGGTGCCAATCGACCCGAACCAGAACCGTGACCAGGACCAGTCCTGACCACAGTTGTGGTTGGGGTTGCATTAATATCATTCGTATGATATTTTGTTGTGCCAATCGACCCGAACCAGAACCGTGACCAGGACCAGTCCTGGTCACAGTTGTGGCTGGGATCGCATTAGTATCGTTACTATAATATTAATTTCAGTCGAGCCGAACCAGAACCGTGACCAGGACCACCTGGTCACAGTTGTGGTTAGGGCTGCATTAATACCATTATTATAATATTAATTCGAAGCGACCCGGATCAGAACCTCGACCAGGACCAGTCCTGGTCACAATTGTGGTTCGGGTTGCATTAGTATTATTTTTTATGCTATTTTTTGGTGGCCAATCGACTCGAATCAGAACTGTGGCCAATACCAGTCCTGGTCACAGTTGTGGTTGGGATCGCATTCGTATCATTACTATAAATGTTCATGCGAACCGACCCGAACCAGAACCGTGACCAGGACCAGTCCTGGTCACAGTTGTGGTTGGGGTTGCATTAATACCATTATTATAATATTAATGCGAATCGACCCGAACCAGAACCGTGACCAGGACCAGTCCTGGTCACAATTGTGGTTGGGGTTGCAGTAATATTGTTATAATATTATTGATGCCCATCGACCCGAACCAGAACCGTGACCAGGACCAGTCCTAGTCACAATTGTGGTTGGGGTTGCATTTATGTTATTCGAATAATATTAGTGCCAATCGACCCGAACCAGAACCGTGACCAGGACCAGTCCTGGTCACAGTTGTGGTTGGGGTTGCATTAATATTATTATAATAATATTAATGCCAATCGACCCGAACCAGCACCGTGACCAGGATCAGTCCTGGTCACAGTTGTGGTTGGGGTTGCATTAATATTATTATAATATTATTAATGCCCATCGACCCGAACCAGAACCGTTACCAAGACCAGTCCTGGTCACAGTTGTGGTTGGGGCTGCATTAATATCATTACTATAATATTAATGCCAATCAAGCCGGACCAGAACCGTGACCAGGACCAGTCCTGGTCACAGTTGTGGTTGGGGTTGCATTAATATTATTCATATTCGTAATGCCAGATCGATTCCGATGGTAGGGATTACAATAGGAGTCCTATTGTGCAGGCTACAATAAGCTTCCTAATGTACGGGTTACAAAAGGCTTCTTATTACCAGAGTTTACAATCGGATTCCTATTGTACGAGTTACAATCAGATTCTATTGTAAGGGGGGTACAACAGGATTTCTATTGTAAGGCTTACACTTACGATTGTAGGATTCCGATTGTAGGGATTCCAACTGGATTCCGATTGTAGGGATTTCGATTGCAGGGATTACAACAGGAATTAATCTTAGTAATGCCAGTCAAAGCCAGTTGGTGAAGTCATTGCGGCAGGTGGTATCGATTCGAGCTTTGTCGGAGCAAGCGCAGGTAAAGCATCAAACGTTTCGCTTGAACAGTGTTCGCTGGGTTGCGTGGCGGCCTTGGCTTCTCAAGGCCGGGAAGCCCATTCTCCTGTGTCCCTTGACCGCCTGTGCGAGATTCAGCAGCACAGGGCATTGTCATTTCTCAGATATTGGCCCAACACACAAGTCAACGCGTGGCGCGCTCCAGAAATGGCCTCACCTTCGCCGCATCTTCGCTTTTGGCGGAAGCCGGCGGAAGCAAAACGGCGGCAGAGCCCGCCGGCGGAAGCCCAGCGGAGGGCGGCGGAAGCATCAGCGGAGCGTCAACGGTTTTGGATTCCAGGGTTCTGGAGTCGGCCACGTGGCACCAAGACGTGGCACCACGCAGCGCGTCTCCACCGTCTCCCTCCGTCTCCAACACACCACCCAGTACTCAACAGCCATCGTCTCCAACACAACACCCGATACTCAACAGGCTCCCTCCTCAAGGTGAACTTGAAACTCGCCTTCTACTCAACTCCCTCCGTCTCCAACACACCACCAAGTACTCAACGGCCTTCGTCTCCAACACAACCCCCGATACTCAACAGGATCCCTCACCATTATGAACTTGAAAATGACATTCTTCGCAACTCCCTCCGTCTCCAACACGCCACCCAGTACTCAACAGCCATCGTCTCCAACACAATTCCCGATACTCAACAGGCTCCCTCCTCAAGGTGAATTTGAAACTAACCTTCTACTCAACTCCCTCCGTCTCCAACACACCATCCAGTAGTCAACGGCCTTCGTCTCCAACACAATTACCGATACTCAACGGGCTCCCTCCCCATTATGAACTTGAAATTGACCTTCTACTCAACTCCCTCCGTCTCCAACACACCTACCGGTACGCAACAGCCTTCGTCTCCAACACAACACCCGATACCCAACAGGCTCCCTCCCCTCCTTGTAAAAAACATTGTACTCACCCTCCTCCGTCTCCAACACACCACCCAGTACTCCACGGCCTTCGTCTCGAACCTACCACCCGGTACTCAACAGGCTCCCTCCCCATTATGAGTTTGAAACTAACCTTCTACTCATCTCCCTCCGTCTCCAACACACCATCCACTACTCAACAGACTTTGTCTCAACCACATCACTCTGTACTCAACAGGCTCCCTCCCCAAGGTGAACTTAAAAATGACCTTCTACTCGATTCCTCCGTCCCCAACACACCATCCAATACTCAACAGCCTTCGTCTCCAACACAACACTCGATACTCGACAGGCTCCATCGTAACTGTGACCAGGACTGGTCATGGTTCTGGTTTTGGTCGAGTGGCATTAAGAAAATTATCATAGTGTTGACGAAACCCGAGCCACAACTGTGACCAGGACTGGTCCTGGTCACGGTTCTGGTTCGGGTCGATGGGCAATAATGATATTATTATGCTACTAATGCGACCCAAGCCTCAACTGTGACCAGGACTGGTCTTGGTCACGGTTCTGGTCTGGGTCGATTCGCAGTAATATTAATATGATAATAATACTGCAGCCCGAACCACAACTGTGACCAGAACTGGTCTTGGTCACGGTTCTGGTTCGGGTCGATCGGCATTTTAATAATTGAATGATACTGATACGAACCGAACCACAATTGTGACCAGGATTGGTCCTGGCCTCGGTTCTGTTTCGGGTCGATCGGCATGAGTAATATTATAATATTATTAACGCAACCCCAACCACAACAGTGACCAGGATTGGTCCTTGCCTTATAATCGTATTAATGCAACCTCAACCACAATTGTGACCAGGACTGGTCCTGGTCACGGTTCTGGTTCGGGTCGATGGGCATTAATATTATAATAATGGTAATGCTGCAACCCGACCACAATTGTGACCAGGATTGGGCTTTGTCACGGTTCTGGTTCGGGTCGGTGGGCATTACTAATATTATAGTAAAACTAATGCAGCCCCAACCACAACTGTGACCAGGACTGGTCCTGGTCACGGTGCTGGTTCGGGTCGATTCGCATTATAATAATGATATTAATGCAACCCCAGCCACAACGGTGACCAGGACTGGTCCTGGTCACGGTTCTGGCTCGGGCCGATGGGCATTAATAATATTCTAATAATATTAATGCAACCCGAACCGCCACTGTGACCAGGACTGGTCTTGGTCACGGTTCTGGTTCGTGTCGATGGGCGTTGCTATAATTCGAATAATATTAATGCAGCCCGAACCACAATTGTGACCAGGACTGGTCCTGGTCACGGTTCTGGTTCGTGTCGATGGGCATTGATACGTTTATATCAATATTAATGAAGCCGCAACCACAATTGTGGCCAGTATTAGTCTTGGTCACGGTACTGGTTCGGGTCGATGGGCATTAATAATGTTAGAATAATAGTAATGCAACCCCATCCATAAACCCCAATCATAATTGTGACCAGGACTGGTCTTGGTCACGGTTCTGGTTCGGGTCGATGGGCATTAATATCATTCTAATAATATAATGCAGCCCTAACCGCAATTGTGGCCAGGACTGGTCCTGGTCACGGTTCTGGTCCGGGTCGAAGGGCATTAATAACATTATAATAATAGTAATGCGACCCGAACCACAATTGTGGCCAGGACTGGTCCTGGTCACGCGTCTGGTTCGGGTCGATGGGCATGTAATATGATAATAATAAGAATGAGGGTGATGCAACCCCAACCACAATTGTGGCCAGGACTGGTCCTGGTCACGGCTCTGGTTCGGGTCGATGGGCATGAATGATATTGTAATAGTACTAATGCAACCCCAACCACAATTGTGACCAGGACTGGTCCTGGTCACGGTTCTGGTTCGGGTCGATTGGCATTCATATTATTAAAATAATATTAATGCGACCCGAACCACAACTGTGACCAGGACTGGTCCTGGTGTGTGTCTGGTTCGGGTCGGTTGGCATTAATATGGTTCTAATAATATAAATGCAACCTCACCCACAATTGTGACCAGGACTTGTCCTGGTCACGGTTCTGTTTCGGGTCGATTCGCAGTAAGATAGTATTAATAATGATAGTAATGCAACCCCAACCACAATTGTGACCAGGACTGGTCCTGGTCACGGTTCTGGTTCTGGTCGATTGGCATTGATAATACTATAATAATAATGCAGCCCCAACCACAATTGTGACCAGGATTGGTCTTGGTCACGGTTCTGGTTCGGGTCGATTCGCATTAATATTTGTATAATGGTATTAATGCAACCCCAACCACAATTGTGACCAGGACTGGTCCTGGTCACGGTTCTGGTTCGGGCCGATGGGCATTACTCATGTTCTAATGATATTAATGCAACCCGAACCACAATTGTGACCAGGACTGGTCCTGGTCACGGTTCTGGTTCGGGTCGATGGGCATACATAATACTATAAGGATATTCATGCAAACCCACCACAATTGTGACCAGGACTGGTCCAGGTCACGGTTCTGGTTCGGGTCGATGGGCAATATAATATTATGAGAATATTAATGCAACCCCCACCACATTTCTGGCCAGGTCTGGTCCTGGTCACGTTTCTGGTTCGGGTCGATGGGCATTAATAATATTATAATCATAGTAACGCAACCCCAACCACAATTGTGACCAGGATTGGTCCTGGTCACGGTTCTGGTTCGGGTCGATGGGCATGTCGTATAACAATAATAATAAGAATAAGCATGCAACCCCAACCACAATTGTGGCCATGACTGGTCCTGGCCACGGTTCTGGTTCGGGTCGATGGGCATTAATAATATAATAATAATATTAATGCAACCCCAACCACAATTGTGACCAGGACTGGTCCTGGTCACGGCTCTGGTTCGTGTCGATTGGCATTTTTATTCTTATAATAATATTAGTGCACCCCCAACCACAATTGTGACCAGGACTGGTCCTGGTCACGGTTCTGGTTTGTGTCGATTGGCATTAATTTTATTCGAATAATATTAATGCAACCCCAACCACAACTGTGACCAGGACTGGTCCTGGTCACGGTTCTGGTTCGGGTCGATTGGCATTCATTTTGTTCGAATAATATTAATGCAGCCCCAACCACATTTGTGACCAGGACTGGTCCTGGTCACGGTTCTGGTTCGGGTCGATTCGCATTAATATTTAAATATTGATATTAATGCAACCCCAACCACAACTGTGACCAGGACTGGTCCTGGTCACGGTTCTGGTTCGGGTCGGTTGGCATTAATGATACTATAATAATATTAATGCAACCCCAACCACAGCTGTGACCAGGACTGGTCCTGGTCACGGTTTTGGTTCGGGTCGATGGGCATTAATATAATAATATTAATAATAAGAATAACGCAACCCCCACCACATTTGTGGCCAGGACTGGTCCTGGTCACGTTTCTGGTTCGGGTCGATGGGCATTAATAGTATTATAAGAATATTAATGCAACCCCAACCACAATTGTAACCAGGACTGGTCCTGGTCACGGTTCTGGTTCGGGTCGATGGGCATTAATAGTATTATAAGAATATTAATGCAACCCGAACCACAACTGTGACCAGGACTGGTCTTGGTCACGGTTCTGGTCTGGGTCGATTTGCATTATTATTATAGTCATATTATTAATGCAAACCGAACCACAACTGTGACCGGGACTGGTCCTGGTCATGGTTCTGTTTTGGTCGCATTATTCCGAATGCATTCGAATAGTGCGACTCCACCTGGACCAGAACCATGACTGGTCACAGTCATAGTCATAGTTGCGAAGTAATAATTTTCCAGCCCCACCCGGACCAAGACCAAAACCAGTTACAGTCATAGTCATAGTTCGGAATTGATAATATTATTCGGAGGCCACCGATTATCAGGTACGCTCATACCAGTTCTAGTCACAGTCATTGTTCGATAATACTAACGTAATTCGAATAATGTCCACCACAACCAACACCTGAACCACACTCTCCACGTCTGAGTGCTCCCCGAGGCCGCCCCTGTCCCTCTGCCCTCTGCTGCACGCTGGCCAATTCGCTAGTCGGCTGTCCCGAATCGCCGGTCTCGGGCCGAAAGAGCGGGGGGGATAGGGAAAGGGGGGGTTACGAAATCTGCTTCGTGCAGCTGGTTTCGGCCCCGCCGCCGGGCCCATGCCTCGATCCATGGGCGCCTCCCGGCGCCGGGAGACGCTGGGAACATCGGCTACGTGAGCTGATTCTCTACCCTACCCTTTGCTATCCCCCCCCCTTTCGTTCCCTCCGACAGTCGCTGGAGCGGACCGCCTCTGCGCCGCCGCCGACGAACAACGTGTTCCCTGCCCCCCCTCCCGCCTCGACGTGACGGGCGCGCGGCGCCGAGGACGAGCCTCTCGGCAGCACTTCGAGAGGCTCGACGGCCGCGAGCTCGACCACCGCCGCGAGCCTCGACGGCTGCGGCAGCTTCGAGAGGCCTCCCCGCGGCTGGTGGGGGGCCACATGCGATCCCGACCCCTACCCCCCACGATTTCTGAGGGGGGTAGGGGTAGGGCTCGCATGTGACCCCCTAGCTGGTGCCCGGGCGCGCGCCCACCCTCCGCCCAGCTGGCCCAGACCCACGACGGGAAAAACACACACAGACACAATTTCGTCGTCGATCCCCAGGAAAATATGGGAAGTGGGGGGAGGACAAAAATCCCGAACATTTGAAAACACATGGGGGGTCCTGGGATTTGTGTCGATTTATTTGTGTGCCCCAGGACCCCTTCACAGACCAGGCGTCGCGCAAGCGTTAGAGTTTTTGTTCGCCGCTTTCGGGTGTGCGGCGGCCGCTTTCCCGGCCCGGGGGGGGGGGGGGGCGTCGGCCACGCGCTCGGCGCGGGGTGCCAGCTTCCAGGGTCAGCGGGTCGAGGGTTCCAGGATTTGGCGAGTCGTTGGCGAGTCGAACAGCGAGTCGTCGGTGGTCTGGGGCGACGCGGACGCGCGTGTCATTATTTCCCAACCCTCCTTGGTTGGGTATTCGTTTTGAATAGAGCAGTGTGGTCTCCACTCCTTCCTTCCTTCCTCCTCCTCCCTCCCTCCCTGCCTCTTCCTGTCTTGCCTGTGGGGGTCTGCGATCTGTGAAACTGTCGCCATTTTTGAGGCCTGCTGGGGGCCCAGCACAGTGAGGGCCACGCGCGGATTCAAATTAGACCTCGCCATCCCTGGGGGGCTGCGATCTGTGAAACTGTCGCCATTTTCGAGGCCTGCTGGGGGGCCCAGCACAGTGAGGGCCACGCGCGGATTCAAATTAGACCTCGCCATCCCTGGGGGGCTGCGATCTGCGAAACTGTCGCCATTTTCGAGGCCTGCTGGGGGGCCCAGCACAGTGAGGGCCACGCGCGGATTCAAATTAGACCTCGCCATCCCTGGGGGGCTGCGATCTGCGAAACTGTCGCCATTTTCGAGGCCTGCTGGGGGGCCCAGCACAGTGAGGGCCACGCGCGGATTCAAATTAGACCTCGCCATCCCTGGGGGGCTGCGATCTGCGAAACTGTCGCCATTTTCGAGGCCTGCTGGGGGGCCCAGCACAGTGGGCCACGGCGGACTCAAAATGGGACCTCGCCATCCCTGGGGGGCTGCGATCTGTGAAACTGTCGCCACTTTCGCGGCCTGCTGGGGGGCCCAGCACAGTGAGGGCCACGCGTGGATTCAAATTAGACCTCGCCATCCTTGGGGGGCTGCGATCTGTGAAACTGTCTCCACATTCGAGGCCTGCTGGAGGGCCCAGCACAGTGAGGGCCACGCGCGGATTCAAATTAGACCTCGCCATCCCTTGGGGGGCTGCGATCTGTGAAACTGTCGCCACTTTCGAGGCCTGCTGGGGGGCCCAGCACAGTGGGTTACCCACGGCGGACTCAAATGGGACCTCGCCATCCCTGGGGGCCTGCGATCTGTGAACCTGTCGCCACTTTCGCGGCCTGCTGGGGGGCCCAGCACAGTGAGGGCCCACGGCGGACTCAAATGGGACCTCGCCATCTCTGGGGGGGCTGCGATCTGTGAAACTGTCGCCACTTCCGAGGCCTGCTGGGGGGGCCCAGCACAGAGGGTACCCACGGCGGATTCAAATTGGACCTCGCCATCCCTTGGGGGGCTGCGATCTGTGAAACTGTCGCCACTTTCGAGGCCTGCTGGGGGGCCAAGCACAGTGGGTACCCACGGCGGACTCAAATTAGACCTCGCCATCCTTGGGGGGCTGCGATCTGTCAAACTGTCGCCACATTCGAGGCCTGCTGGGAGGCACAGCACATAGGGTACCCACGGCGGACTCAAATGGGACCTCGCCATCCCTGGGGGGCTGCGATCTGTGAAACTGTCGCCACTTTCGAGGGCTGCTGGGGGACCCAGCACAGTGGGTACCCACGGCGGACTCAAATGTGACCCTCGCCATCCCTGGGGGGCTGCGATCTGTGAAACTGTCGCCACTTTCGAGGCCTGCTGGGGGGCCAGCACAGTGGGTACCCACGGCGGACTCAAATGGGACATCGCCATCCCTGGGGGGCTGCGATCTGTGAAACTGTCGCCACTTTCGAGGCCTGCTGGGGGGCCCAGCACAGTGTACCCACGGCGGACTCAAATGGACCTCGCCATCCCTGGGGGGCTGCGATCTGTGAAACTGTCGCCACTTTCGAGGCCTGCTGGGGGGCCCAGCACAGTGGGTACCCACGGCGGACTCAAATGGGACCTCGCCATCCCTGGGGGGCTGCGATCTGTGAAACTGTCGCCACTTTCGCGGCCTGCTGGGGGGCCCAGCACAGTGGGTAGCCACGGCGGACTCAAATGGGACCTCGCCATCCTTGGGGGGCTGCGATCTGCAAAACTGTCGCCACATTCGAGGCCTGCTGGAGGGCCCAGCACAGTGGGTACCCACGGCGGACTCAAATGGGACCTCGCCATCCCTTGGGGGGCTGCGATCTGTGAAACTGTCGCCACTTTCGAGGGCTGCTGGGGGGCCCAGCACAGTGGGTTACCCACGGCGGACTCAAATGGGACCTCGCCATCCCTGGGGGGCTGCGATCTGTGAACCTGTCGCCACTTTCGCTGCCTGCTGGGGGGCCCAGCACAGTGGGTACACACCGCGGATTCAAATTAGACCTCGCCATCCCTGGGGGGCTGCGATCTGTGAAACTGTCGCCACTTTCGAGGGCTGCTGAGGGGCACAGCACAGTGAGTACTCACCGCGGACTCAAATTAAACCTCGCCATCCCTGGGGGGGCTGCGATCTGTGAAACTGTCGCCACTTTCGAGGCCTGCTGGGGGACCCAGCAATGTGACGCCACACGCAGATTGAAGTTAGACCTCGCCATCCCTGGGGGGGCTGCGATCTGTGAAACTGTCGCCACTTTCGAGGCCTGCTGGGGGGCCCAGTCTAGTGTCGCCACGCGCGGGCCCAAATTAGACCTCGCCATCCCTGGGGGGGCTGCGATCTGAGATCCCCGCCTTCGAAGTGGCTAGGGTTGCTCAGGGATTGTAACTAATCAGCTTTATCTAGTCCTTGTCCTGTAGCCAGTGTCCTGCGAATGTCCCGAATTCCGTCTGCAGACATATGTAACCTTCGTTTCGTCATCGCCCCCTTTATAAAGTGTCCTAAACTATTTGCGCACCGCGTTTGCGCAGGGGTTGGGTACGTCGCCAGGGTATTTTTTCTTATCGTGGAGAAGGACAGGGGAGAACGCCCACGCGAGTGAGGAGGATGAGTTGGACGAGGAGGCAGAGGATGTGGAGGAGCAAGGAGGAGAAGGAAGAGGAAGAGGAGGAGGATGTGAAGGAGGAGGCAGAGGAGGAGGAGGGGTAGTGGTAGTAGTGGTAGTCGTAGTTGTATTCGTAGTAGTAGTAGTAGTAGTAGTAGTAGTAGTAGTAGTAGTAGTAGTAGTAGTAGTAGTATAGTAGTAGTAGTATTAGTAGTAGTAGTAGTAGTAGTAGTAGTAGTAGTAGTAGTAGTAGTAGTAGTAGTAGTAGTAGTAGTAGTAGTGGTGGTAGTAGTAGTAGTAGTAGTAGCAGCAGTA
>CAUYUJ010016900.1:200825-203325 GCA_963575745.1 Prorocentrum cordatum
AGTAGTAGTAGTAGTAGTAGTAGTAGTAGTAGTGGTAGTAGTGGTAGTAGTAGTAGTAGTAGTAGTCTTCGCCGCTGTCGTAGTAGTAGAAGTAGTAGTGGTAGTAGCCGTTTCCAGCGTCATAGTGGTAATCGTAGTCGTCGTCATCGTTGTCGTAGTAGTAATTTTAATCGTATCAGTAGTAGTAGTAGTAGTAGTAGTAGTAGTAGTAGTAGTAGTAGTAGTAGGCGTAGTAGTCGTAGTATTAGTGGTAGTAGTAGTAGTAGTAGTAGTAGTAGTAGTAGTAGTAGTAGTAGTAGTAGTAATGGTAGTAATAGTAGTAGTCGCCGTAGTCGTAGTAGCCGTAGTCGTAGTTGTGCCATTCGTAGTCGCAGTAGTCGTCGCAGTAGTAGTAGTGGAAGTAGTAGTAGTAGTAGTAGTAGTTGTAGTAGTAGTAGTAGCAGTAGTAGTAGTAGTAGTAGTAGTAGTAGTAGTAGTAGTAGTAGTAGTAGTAGTAGTTGTTGTAGCAGTAGTAGTAGCCGTAGTAGTAGAAGTAGCAGCAGTCACAGTAGCAGCAGCAGCAGCAGCAGCAGCAGCAGCAGCAGCAGCAGCAGCAGCAGCAGTAGTAGTAGTAGTAGTAGTAGTAGTAGTGGTAGTGGTAATAGGAGTAGTAGTGCTAGTAGGAGAAAAATTGTAGCCGTAGTAGTAGTAGTAGTAGTAGTAGTTTAAAATTTTTTTTTTTAAAAAAAAATAAAAAAAAGACCTCTTCCAAAAAAAAAAAAACTCCTCCCAAAAAAAAAAATAGTAGTAGTAGTAGTAAGTAGTAGTAGTAGTAGTAGTAGTAGTAGTAGTAGTAGTAGTAGTAGTAGTAGTAGTAGTAGTAGTAGTAGTAGTAGTAGTAGTAGTAGTAGTAGTAGTAGTAGTAGTAGTAGTAGTAGTAGTAGTAGTAGTAGTAGTAGTAGGAGGAGTAGTAGTTGTAGTAGTAGTAGTAGTAGTAGTAGTAGTAGTAGTAGTAGTATGCTTACTATTAGAACTAGTAGTAGTTGTGGTATGATTGGTAGTAGTAGTAGTAGTAGTAGTAGTAGTAGTGGTAGTAGCAGTAGTAGTAGTATTTGGAGAGGTCGTAGTGTTATTTGTACGAGTAGTAGTGGTAGTAGTAGTCGTAGTAGTAGTAGCCGTAGTAGTAGTAGGAGTTGGGGTAGCATCAGGACTAGTTGTGGGCATAGATGTAGTAGTAGTCGTATTAGCAATGGTAGTACTTGCAGTAGTCGTCGTAACAGTCATTCAAGAAGTAGCAGTGTTGTAGTCGTAGTAGTAGTTTTGTAGTCGTAGTCGTAGTAGTAGTGGTAGTAGTAATAGTAGTAACAGTCGTGGCAGCAGGAAAAGTCGTAGTAGTATGCATCGCAGTAGCAGCAGTAGTAGCAATAGTAGTCGTATAATTCGTAGTAGTAGTAGTAGTAGTAGTAGTAGTAGTCTCAGCCACAGTAGCGGTAGTTGTAGTAGTAGTCGTAGTGTTAGTCGTAGTAGTCGTAGTAGTACTAGTAGTCGTAGTAGTAGTAGTAGTCGTAGTAGTAGTAGTGGCAGTAGTAGTAGTAGGAGTAGTAGTGGTAGCAGTAGTCGTCGTAGAAGTAGCCGTCGCCGTAGTAGTCGTAGTCATGGCAGGAGGCGTAGTCGTAGTCGTAATCGTAGTAGTAGTGTTAGTAGTGTTAGTAGTGTTAGTAGTGTTAGTAGTGTTAGTAGTGTTAGTAGTAGTAGTAGTAGTAGTAGTAGTAGTAGTAGTAGTAGTCGTAGTAGTAGTAGTAGTATTATTAGTAGTAGTAGTAGTAGTAGTAGTAGTAGTGGTCGTAGTAGAAGTCGTACGAGTAGTAGTAGCAGCAGTAGTTGTAGTATTAGTGGTAGTAGTATCATTCGTAGTTGTAGTAGTGTTCGTAGTAGTAGCAGTAGTAGTAGTTGTAGTAGTAGCGTTAGTAGTAGTAGTAGTAGCAGCAGTGGCGGTAGTAACATTAGTAGTAGTAGTAGTTGTAGTAGTAGTGGTAGTAGTAGTAGTAGTAGCAGTAGCAGTAGTAGTAGTAGTCGTAGCAGCAGTAGTAGTTGTAGTAGTAGTTGTAGTAGTAGTAGTAGTAGTAGTAGTAGTAGTCGTAGTAGTGGCCGTATTTGTAGTAGTAGGAGTACTGGTCGCAGCAGTTGTAGTAGTAGAGGTAGTAGTCGTACCCGTAGTCATAGCAGTAGTAGTAGTAGTAGTAGTAGTAGTAGTAGTAGTAGTAGTAGTAGAAGTAGTAGTATCCGTAGTCGTATTATTATTATTATCAGTAGTAGTAGTCGTAGTAGTAGTAGTAGTAGTAGTAGTAGTAGTAGTAGTAGTAGTAGTCGTAGCTGTCGCAGTAGTAGTAGCAGTCGTAGCAGTAGTACTTGCAGTAGAAGTCGTAGTAGTAGTAGTAGTAGTAGTAGTAGTAGTAGTAGTAGTATTAGTAGTAGTAGTAGTCGTAGTAGTAGTCGTAGTAGTAGTAGTAGTAGTCGTAGT
>CAUYUJ010016900.1:210825-248325 GCA_963575745.1 Prorocentrum cordatum
TCAAAACCGAGTACCCACAAACTTTCGCAACACAGACATTCAAACAAAAAACTTGCGCTCGCGCTCTTGCGAATTCTTTGTAAAAGAACTGGTTTTCAACATGTTCAACGCATGCTACCATATGGGCTTCGCTCGTGCATATGGAAATCGTTCGAACGCCCTTGCGCGCGTGCTATCGCCAGACTTCTTGCAAACGCTGGGACGAAGTGCGCGCGCGCGCTGTCGCGAGCGCGTGCCTCAATTCGTCAAGCAAACGCAGGTTTCTTAAGGTTTTCAAAATCGTTTGTTCACAAGTTTTATAAAACACACATTGTTTCGAAGATCAGTTTTCAAGAAAGCCTCCCGACTCGCTCTCGCCCAGGACTGGCGTGGCCGTCCTCGGGCCCCAAGACGGGCAGTCGCTGAGAAGCTGGCGTACAGCCCCACGCCGATCGACGCGTCGAGCCATGTCACCACTACGCTCACAGCCATGGCCATCGTAAGCTCGAGGCCGTGCAGCGGCTCCACCATGGCCTGCAGCGGGCCGCGCGACCCCTTCTGGTCGCCGCACTCGCACGGGAGGGGAGACCTGGCCTTGCCCTTTTCCCAGCCCTCCTCCGAATGCCTGGCTGGGCTGCGGCCGGGCAGGCGAGCGATGGCCCCGCCCCCCCGCCCCAGAGAGCTGGCCCCGCACGGGGCCTTGAGCCCAGGGGGCCACGGAGGAGGCGGCTACGCGCACGAGCAGAGCCCTCTGTTGTCTCTAGCGTTCAGCTGCCTGCGCAGTGCGATCTGGGTTGTGCAGCCAGTGTATGTGGCGTAGAGCGCGGCGGTGCAGGGGGATGCAAAGCAGTGGCAACACACCGCGACTCCATGCACACAGGGCAAGGCCATGTAAAGTGCGAGCCCAGCACAGGCGACATCGTGAGCACGCACTGCAGGCAAACTCGTGACCAGGGACGGGCAGCGACGGGCGGCCACGGGCCGACCGGGCCGACAACCGGGCCCCGTTCCACAGAAGAGAAGTCTGAGCCTTTCGGCGCAAACGCTGTCTGGGGAACAGTCTGGCGACGGAGACTAGCATGCCTAATCATAGCACGGATGCGAATCATGGGGAGAAGCTGTGGAGGAAGGAGGCAGAAGAGAGTTGGCAGGAGGAGGAGGAGGAAGGAGTGAGCAGGGAGACTGGGCGTGCAGGTCCACGTGGTAGCCTCTACGGCTTCATCCTCCCTCCCTCTCTCCTCGCCCTGCTTCCTCGTCCTCTTCCACGCCCCTCCTCCCTCCGCACTTCCCCTCGTCATCGTCGCTCGCCTCTCTTCTCGCTCCCCCCCTCGTTCAGACCTTCTCCGTCGTGTTCTTTGACTTCCCTCGTCGTCCACCGAGACGCTGGGGTGCTAGATGAGCTCTTGCCCCTGTCCAGATTGTTTTAGCTTTTCAGTCCGCATGATCGCTCGAGTCTTGAGCCAGCACCGTGCCAGGCGCAAATCAGACATCGTCGTCCACAGCCTCGTTCACCCTCCTCCTCCTCCTCCTCCCTTCTCCTCCTGCTCCTCTTCCTCCTCCTCGTCGTCGTCGTCCTCCTCCTCCATTTCCTCCTACTCCTCCACCTCCTCCTCCTCTTTCTCCCTTCTCCTCCTCCTCCTCCTCCTCCTCCTCCCCTCCTTGTCCTCCTCCTCCTCCTCCTTCTCCTCCTCCTCCTCGTCCTCCCCCCCTCCTCCCCCTCCTCCTCCTCCGCCTCCTCCTCCTCCTCCTCCTCCTCCTGCGCGCTTCGCAGGGGGTCGTCGCCTCCGTCCACCCGGCGGTCCACGAGCCGGGAGCGGTACGAGGAGAGCCCGGCCGCCCGTCGCCCAGGCAGCCTTACCGCCTTCCTCCTGGTTCCCCTCCTCGCTGCGCCTCCCGACTCTGATCATTCTGCTCCTCCTCGTCCTCTCCATCCCACCCTCCACCTCCCTCCTCCTCCTGCCTCCCCTCCTCCCTCCTCTCCTCCGCCTCCTCTCCTCCTTCCCTCCACCCCCCCACCCTCCTCCCCCCTCCTCCCCCCTCCTCCTCCTCCTCCTCCTCCTCCTCCTCCTCCTCCTCCTCCTCCTCCTCCTCCTGGCTCAAGGCCCAAGCTGGCCTCTCGCTCCCTGGACCCCGCGAGCGGTGCGCGTGTGCGCGCGCCTGGGCGCCTCATGGTGGCCTGGAGCAGCTGGCACCCTTTTCGGCACCTACGGCGGGACAGGCAGTACTTCGCGAAGTACACCATGGCCAAGCAGGTGCCCTCCGATACCATGAACACTCAGCAGCTCATGAGCTTGTTCCATAACACCTCCTAGTTCAACGAGGAGATTATCCGGTGCGAGCTCATCAACAATGCGCCCGATGCCTTGGACACGGTGCAGAAGGACATGAAGCTGCTGCCGCTCAAGATCACAAACAAATCAAGAAACCCTTTCAGCAACGTCGAGGTGAAGGGGGAGCCCAAGGACATGCAGGCCGATGAGGTCTTTGCCATGTCCCTGACGGAGGTGAAAGAGACCGCCGAGAAGAACCAGGGCAAGGAGGTCGATCATGTAGTGGCCGTTGTGCCGGCGTATTTCAACGAGGCGCAGAGGCAGCCCAAGAAGGACCCGAACACTAACTCTGGGACGAACATCCTTCGGATCATCAGCGAGCCCACGGCGGCGATCGCGTTTTGCTTGGACACGAAGACCGAGAAATAAATCCAGGTGTTCAACCCCAAGGAGGACAAGGCAGTCGAGGAGATACGCGGGGTGATCACGAAGAAGTTTCCCGACATCAATTACAAGCCCGACTGCGAGAAGTACGTCGAGTGCGCGTGGGACGCGGAGGCGGCCAAGCGCCCGCAGGAACCAATGACGCTGCCGAGTCCGTCGGTCATCGTGAAGCTCTTCTGCAAGTTCGCGCCGCAGAAACATATCGAAGACAAGGCTGTTCGGGAGATCGCGGAGAATTTCCCCAACCTCAAGTTCAACCCCGTCTGCAAGACGGTCATCGAGAGCGTGTGCGACGTGGCGGTGACCAAGTGCCCGCACGAGCTGAAGACGCTGGCGAGACCGACGTCCATTGAGAAGCTCATCTGCGAGGCCGCGTTGCAGAATCAGATCGAGGACAAGGCCGTTGAGGAGATCCACCAGGTGTCTGGCGCCATGGCCCCCCTCGAGTCCACGGCCGCTGGTAGCACCGTCGCCAGTCTGACACCCAGACCTTCCTGGAGGCAACGGCTGGTGGCGGCGACATCTTCATGATTAGGCAGTCCAGAGTGGGCCTCTACCCGCGTAATCATCTTGTACTGGCGTGTGAGGCAAATTCCACTATCGCTGTGCATGCAGTCTCTGTGCTGTCTTTCGCCGTTGTGCGTTTTTTGTTTTGTTTTGTTTTTGCGAAGGAGCGGATCTACGGTGCATGCAGTCTCTGTGTTGTCTCTCGTCGGGATGTGTGAAGCCTTCCCTGAGAAGGTGCGGATTTACGGTGCATGCAGTCTCTGTGTTGTCTCTCGCCTCTGTCTCATGAAACCTTCCTTGGGAAGGAGCGGATTTTGCAGCGTGCCCGAATGTTGCGGTAATGTTGAGGCGGGGGCGAAGGTGCATCCTTGTCGTCTGCGATCGGGCGATGCGATCGACCCGATCTCTTCCACGAGGTTTTGGGTTAGGGTCGGGCCGACCAACCTTTAGCCTCCCTCATTCGCCATGTGCTTGTCCTCCTCCTCCTCCTCCTCCTCCTCGTCCTCCCCCTCCACCTTCACCTCCTCCTCCTCTTCCTCCACCTCCTCGTGCTCCTCCTCCTCCTCCTTCCCCCCTCCTCCCCCTCCTCCTCCTCCTCCTCCTCCTCCTCCTCCTCCTCCTCCTCCTCCTCCTCCTCCTCTTCCTTCCCCTCCTCGTCCTCCTCGTCGTCGTCCTCCTCCTCCTTGTCCTCCTCCTTCTGATGTGTCTATTATTACCGGTCCGGATCTTCGCCCTGGTCCCGACGCTCGATGTCCCCCGGCGGCGTTATCGGATGGAGCTGACCCAATGTTTCTCTGAGGGGGCGCGCGCCACAGTTTCAGTGCCCCATTATAGTGGCAGGTGCTGTCTCGCCTCCTCAGAAGCCAAGCTTCCTGGCGATCAGTTGTGCACTGTTGGACTAATTCGCTCCGCTGGTGGCGCATGTGGCTACGTGTCAGGGTTCCCTTCGGGGGGCCAGAAAAACAAGGACACCAGCGCCACCCAGCGGGAGTTTTTTTTTTTTTTTTTTTTTTTTTTTTTTTTTTTTTTTTTTTTTTTTTTTTTTTTTTTTTTTTTTTGTGTTTTTTTTTTTTTTTTTTTTTTTTCACAGGATTGCGCGGATAGCAAGAGGCCTTAATGGGGGACAAACCAGACTTCCGATCCCATCCGAGAGTGATGGGAGGTCGGGTTGGCCCGCGTCGAGAGGACGTTCAATGTCGTCCCAGATGCATTGGCAGCCGAGGGTGCTTCGAGAGGCGCTTCTCTGCCTGACCTCGTGGATCGCACCCACTCCGATGATTCGCGCCATCGTGATATTTCAGTTGGGATGCTCTCTGTCCAGCGCGAGGTTTTCATGGCGTGTGCTCGTGGGCGTGCGCGCGTTGGGCATGGGCATGTGCGTGGGCGGGGGCCTGCTTGCAGCGCGCGCGCGGTTGGAGCGCGTGCGTGGGCAGTTGCACGGCCCCCCCGTGCTCATGACTCTGATCAAGTGTAGTTTCTGGGCCCGCTTTCTTGTTTCAGGCCAGGCCCCTGTCCTGGCTTCAGGTTCGGGCATCTTGCTGAGCCTGATGGCGAAGGCGGGGCTCGGCTCGGCGGGGGAAAGAGGGATGGTGCTGATGTCTCCTCCAACTTCCTCTTCCCCACTTGCCACCCCTCCCATTAGCTCAGAGGTTTGAGTGGTGCCTTGTTCTATAAGGAGTGCGGTGCATTTGGAGTCACCAGTGCTCGGAATTTGCGGAGCCTGTGTCCTCCCCAGGGCCCCGCCGCCGGGAGGCCCCCGGCGAGAGAGCCCCCCCCCCCCCAAGTCAGGATTGGAATTTTCCCGAGAGTGATGATGTGCTGCGCGCGGCCAGGCTTGCGCTTGGGTTCCGCCTTATTTGCTTCATGCTTCATGCTCCTCCTCCTCCTCCTCCTCCCTCCCTTCCTCCCTCCCCCTCCCCCTCCTCCTCCTCCTCCTCCTCCTCCTCCTCCTCTCCTCCTCTTCCTGTCCTCCTCCTCCTCCTCATCCTCTTCCACCCCTCCTCCTCCTCCTCCTCCTCCTCCCCCTCCTCCCCTTCCCCCCCTCCTCTCTTCCTCGTCCTCCTCCTTCTCTTCCTTTTGTCGTCGTCCTCCTCCTCCTCCTTTTCCTCCTCCCCCTTCCCCCATGTCCGCGCCGCCCCGCCGACCCCCTTCGGAGCGCTGTTTGACCCGGACCTCGGAGCGAACGTATGCCGTGGCGACGAGGGCACGGGCTCCAAGGCGGCCCTCCCAAAGCGCGAGAAGCGCAGCCTCCTCCGCCTCCCCCCCCTCCGATTGTCCTTCCCTTCGCCCCCCTTCCTGTCTCCCTCCAGGATCGGCCGCGCGCAGAAGGGGGTAGGGGTAGGGGGGTGCGCTTCTTGGAAGCATGCTTGCTTTCGCGGTTGGACAGAACTCCCACCCTGACACGTCGATTTGTGAATTGTCCGTTTTCGGTTCTCGAGAGGGCAAGGCGTCGCTGCCGTCATTTTCCAGGCTTGCGTCCGCCAGCTTTGGTCCCGAGGTCGTTTTCACTAAGCCACGTTTTAGTAAATACGGTCTGTCCATCCCCGATGTTTCTTAGAAGGCGCGGGCCTTGTTTGTAGATGTACGGCCGGCCACAGGAGACGCTCGACTTTCCGGTGGAGCTGGCGACGGCCGCGCCTCCCACGCCCGACGGCCCCCCCTGCCGGGCGGCGCCCCTGGCCGAGGCTGGCGCGCGGCGGGGGCGGCGGGGAGGGTAGGGGCTCGGGGGACGGCCGGTCATGGCGTATGACGTGATAGGCTTGTTTTTCACCGCCACCACCATGAGTTGGACTTGGAGGGGGAAAAGGAAATGGAGGATGAGGAAGAAAAAAAGGAGGAGGAAGAGGAGGAGGAGGAGGCTGAGGAGGAGGAAAAACAGGACGAGGACGAGGACGAGGACGAGGACGAGGAGGAGGAGGAGGAGGAGGAGGAGGAGGAGGAGGAGGAGGAGGAGGAGGAGGAGGAGGAGGAGGAGGAGGAGAGGAGGACCCCCGTCCCCTCCTACTTATGGTGGTGGCGGTGGAAAGCATGCCCACCATGACGTGATGCTGGCCGTGGTGGAGGCGCGCTCTCGTCGCCATCACCTTACGGCGTTTTCGCGTGCGACGAGGCAGGCGGGCGATAGCCCGCAAACGCTGGCGCTACGAGCTTTGCGTCCGCGGCTTGCCTAGGACAAATTGTCGCGGCGTCAGCGGCATTCCTCCGGTCTCAAGAGACGGGTGTCCGCCAGCGCGCCGGATTTTGCAGGATCTTGCCGAGCCAGGGATGCACTGCTCTGGGCTCAGAGGCGACGACAGGGGCGAATGACCCAGGGGAGAGCAATACATGTATTCAGGTGCGCCGATGATCTATGTCTTCGAAAAGGTTCCCGGGCGAGTACGTGTAATGCCCGCCCTTGGGCTATTCGCCCCTATCGTCGCCGCTGGTGGGCCTGCGTGCAGGATCCTGCAAAGTTTTGCGGGATCTTGCGAGGCCTGACCGGCCCGGGTGTGGATTGACCCGGTTTAGTGCGCCCCCTGCCGTAGACACGAAAACGGCGATGTAGATAACGGCGATGTAAGTTTCGGTATTGTGGGGACGCGTGGTTCGTGTTTTTTTTTTTTTTTTTGTTTTTTTTTATTTTTTTTGCAATTCGCTGTGTCGTTCTCGTTCGGTACATGTGCATATCAGGAACGTAGGCAAGAGTGGATTGTCATTTCCTACAAGTTAGGCCTCAACAGTACCGCTAAGCAACATCGCTGTAAGCGTGGCTTTGTTTCGGGCTCGGAGGAGGGTGACCCAGACCCCCTCGCGTTGTGACCCAAACTCCCGTCACGACGGCAGGTTTTTCGTTGTTTTCGGCTCCCGGCCCCCTTGCCGGGCAGGCTTCGGGGCCGTCAAACAACAGTTCAGGATGAAAAGGAGGTCCACCAGGGACGGGGTCCAGACCTTTGGGATCGACGTTGTGAAACTATCACGAAGTCGGGGGTCTGGGGATAGTCATTCATATCTACATTATATATATATATATATATATATATATTCATATGTATATATGCTTGTATAGATAGATAGAAAGAGGGAAAGAGAGAGAAACACATATGGAGGGAGATAGAGAGAGAGAGAGAGAGAGAGAGAGACAGAGAGAGAGGGAGTTGGAGAGATATATAGAGAGAGAGAGAAAGGGATACATATATATATATATATATACATCTACACATACATACATACCTACCTACCTACCTACCTACCTACCTACCTACCTACCTACATACATACATACATACATGGGGTTTCGAGGCTGAGCAGCACAGCGAAGAAAAGAGGAGGAGGGGTGGAGAAGGGACAGGGGAAACAGGCGAGGGAAGAGGTAATGCACATCAGGAGAGAGGGAGAGGGGGCAGGCACGACGACGACGCACGTCTCCCCCGCCCCCTCGAGGAGAGGGGCCAGCCAGGACCTCCAGTGCCCCTCCTCCTCCTCTTCCTTTTCCTCCCCTCTCCTCCTCCCTTCTCCTCCTCCCTCCTCCCTCTTCCCTCCTCCTCACCGTCCCCTCGCCCTCCCCATCTCGCCCCTCCCTCCTCCAAAAAGGGGGCCTCGGCTTCCACGTGCCTCGAGTGCACGCACGCCCCGGGCGGCCCTGAGTTTGACCTGGCTTCCGTTTCCTCGTCCCGCCCATGGCCTTCCCCGCAGTCTCGGGCCCCCCGGGGCCCTTCAGGGGCCTCGGCGTGGTCGGCGCACGACTCAGGATGCCAAGGGCCGCTAGTCGGGTCGGGAAGGGGGGGCGAGGGGGGGGGGTGGGGGGCCGGCTAGACGAAGGCTTTCGGGCGTTTTCAGAGGTTCGGCGTCTCGTAGGGTTCCAGATGCGGGGGGTTTCTTTGGGAAGGAGGGGCTGGAGTGGGACGAGGACGTCAGGGGATGTTGGGGGGTGGGTGGGCGGGGGTAACGGTAGGAGTGCAAGGAGGGCGAGGGCGAGAGCGATAAGCAGGAGGGTTAAGAGTCACCGCCCACCAAAACACCCCAACCCAACCCGAAGTCCCCGATTTGCCGTCCATTTCCAGTGTGGGGGGGTCGGGGAACACTGAACAAACACATATGAAGCCCGTACCCCCCCCAACCCGAAATTCGGGTTTTCGGGTTGGGTTGGGGTGGTCTGGTAGGTCGTCAAAGAGGAACAGGACCAGTATGAGCGGAGAGAGGTGTCCCCCTACACAGGAAATAATCTTATATCTGCATAGGTTTCTTCCTGAGGCCACACGCCTGCGGACTTGAAACTGACCTTGCATGTGTTTTGTGCGTAGTTGCCTCGATGTAGGGCCCAGCTTGCTGCGCATGGGCAAAGCTATAATCCAGTTGGCGCGATCGCACCTCGGAGTTCCATGCTGTTCGGAAGGGAGCTTATACGAGATTGTATACAAGTTGAAACTCCGTGTAAATCAGCACCAGGCTGACTAAGCCTGGTAATGTTGTTAACTGCTGTGAATCAATGACGGTTTGAATTGCACCGGTGCAAGTGCGATATAGAAGCAATGCAGCGCAATGCAATGCACAGCAGGGACATTGACTGCAGCGCAATGCGAGCACACAGTAGTCGGAGGTTGGTTCGTGAGATCGCATGCGAAACGGAGACCCCCCTCCGGGAAATCGGTTTCGGTTTCGTGTTCGTGTCGTGCGTGCGGGCGCGGCGAAGCTGCGCGTGATCCTCCTGTAGCTAGGCCGAAGTAGGAGCGAAAGCCCGGGTGCCGAGCTGCTGGTGGCCGGTTGGGCCGGGCGGTGTCCCGGGTGTCCCGGGTGTCCCGGGCGTCTTTTCCTGTCTGCCTGTGGCCGGTTGGGCCGGGCGGTGTCCCGGGTTTCCCAGGTGTCCCGGGCGTTTGGGTATCGATATTGAGATCGATGTGGTGCCCCGAGGTGTCCTGCGGTGTCCCAAACAGTGAGATCGATAGTGAGATCGATAGTGAGATCGACAGGTGTCCCGTGGTGTCCCGTGGTGTCCTATGGTGTCCCGTTGAGTGAGATCGATAGTGAGACCGATAGTGAGCTCGATGTGGTGCCCCGAGGTGTCCCGTGGTGTCCCAAAAAAATATCCTGGCGAAGGACCCAACCATATGCAGTTGTGAGTATCGCAATTGTGAGTATATTCTTCGGTGGCGCTCCCTATGGGGCCACGAACCGCATGAGGGGTGTGCCGAAATGTGGCGGGGTACACAACGCAAAGGAATACGATAGATCTGATTACGAGAGAAAGAACGCGGGTGAGTCAGAACGCGAGGGAATCTGAGTATGAATGGGTCTGCGCGCGAGTGAATATATTTGCATGAATGCGATCATGGAAACGCCTAGCGCAAGTGTATATGAATGTGAATGGTTCGAGCGTGCCTGTCCGAACACACGTGACACTGGGCGTGGCCGCCGCAGGCAGCTTCCGCGGGAACCCCGACGGCAGCGTCCGCACGTCGCGACGCCCATGTCGGCACGCCTCTTGCGAGGATCGCGCCCGCTTTCGGCTCTTCTTTTCCTTCCTCTTTGCCCGCGCACTCCAAAATCCAAGGCTGCGGGCGCAGCGCGGCGCGGAGTCCCCGCGACGCGCGCTGGTCGCCCCGGGCGGGGTCCCAGCGACGCGCGCGGGTCGTCCGCTGCGCGAAGCAGAGAGAGCTGACTAGCTAACTGGCTGGCTGATAGCGGGCAAGTCTCTGACCGCTGGGCAGAGCGACGACGGGCGAACGAGGCGCCGGGCCCCCCGCAGCACGGAGTTCCCGCGACGCGCGCTGGTCGCCCCGAGAGGGTCCCAGCGACGCGCGCGGGTCGTCCGCGGCGCGAGGCCAAACAATTAGTCGGGCAGTCGAGAGAAGGCGCGGCTCGGGGGAGACGCTCCTCAGGTCAGGCCTCGCGGATGAACTCGGTGAAGCCGAGCTCCCTGGCGAGGGCCGTCGCTTCCCTCCTGCGCCGCTTCGTGCGCGCCGCAAACTGCTCCAGCTGCTTCCGCAAGCCCTGCGGCGGCCCTGCCAGGAAGAACTCGATGCGCGGCGCCCGCATGAGCAGGAGGTCCTCGTGGCGCGTGGCGCGCGAGAGCAGCACGTAGAGCTCCAGCCACCAGTCGTCGTCCTCCTTCTTGCCGTTCCCTACCTCGTGGCGGCCGCAATCCAGGATCACGCCTGGGCGACGTCGACCGAGGGAGCAGCGCGCCGGGCAGCCGACGGCCCAGGGCGAGAGTCCACAGGACCGAGAGATGGTCTGGCCGCGGACTGCTCGCGCCCCGGAGGTCTGGCCGCCCCCGGAGCGCCGTTCCCCCGCCCCGTCGCCTTCGCGCATGGTGCGCCCCTGGCACGCCACCGTGGTGATGACCCTGCCGTGCGAGAAATGCGGGGGGTGTGCCGAAATGGGTGGGGGTGACGCATGCGGGCGGCGGCGCTGAGGCCTTCGGTGGAGCTCCCTATGGAGCCACGAAACGTGTGAGGGGTGTGCCGAAATGGGTGTGGGTGACGCATGCGGCCGCGGGCACTGGGGCCTTCGGTGGAGCTCCCTATGGAGCCACGAAACGTGTGAGGGGTGTGCCGAAATGGGTGTGGGTGACGCATGCGGCCGCGGGCACTGGGGCCTTCGGTGGAGCTCCCTATGGAGCCACGAACGTGTGAGGGGTGTGCCGAAATGGGTGTGGGTGACGCATGCGGCCGCGGGCACTGGGGCCTTCGGTGGAGCTCCCTATGGAGCCACGAAACGTGTGAGGGGTGTGCCGAAATGGGTGTGGGTGACGCATGCGGCCGCGGGCACTGGGCCTTCGGTGGAGCTCCCTATGGAGCCACGAAACGTGTGAGGGGTGTGCCGAAATGGGTGTGGCGACGGCGGCGCGGCACTGGGGCCTTCGGTGGAGCTCCCTATGGAGCCACGAAACGTGTGAGGGGTGTGCCGAAATGGGTGTGGGTGACGCATGCGGGCGCGGGCACTGGGGCCTTCGGTGGAGCTCCCTATGGAGCCACGAAACGTGTGAGGGGTGTGCCGAAATGGGTGTGGGTGACGCATGCGGGCGCGGGCACTGGGGCCTTCGGTGGAGCTCCCTATGGAGCCACGAAACGTGTGAGGGGTGTGCCGAAATGGGTGTGGGTGACGCATGCGGGCGCGGGCACTGGGGCCTTCGGTGGAGCTCCCTATGGAGCCACGAAACGTGTGAGGGGTGTGCCGAAATGGGTGTGGGTGACGCATGCGGCGCGGGCACTGGGGCCTTCGGTGGAGCTCCCTATCGTGTGAGGGGTGTGCCACGCATGCGGGCGCGCCTTCGGTGGAGCTCCCCACGAAACGTGTGAGGGGTGTGGAAATGTGTGGGTGACGCATGCCGCGGGCACTGGGGCCTTCGGTGGAGCTCCCTATGGAGCCACGAAACGTGTGAGGGGTGTGCCGAAATGGGTGTGGGTGACGTATGCGGCCGCGGGCACTGGGGCCTTCGGTGGAGCTCCCTATGGAGCCACGAAGCGTGTGAGGGGTGTGCCGAAATGGGTGTGGGTGACGCATGCGGCCGCGGGCACTGGGGCCTTCGGTGGAGCTCCCTATGGAGCCACGAAGCGTGTGAGGGGTGTGCCGAAATGGGTGTTGTTGTTGATGATGATGATGATGATGATGATGATGATGATGATGATGATGATGATGATGATGATGATGATGATGATGATGATGGGAGGGGGGCGGAGGCAGCGGGAGGAAGGAAGGAAGGAAGGAAGGAAGGAGAACGCGGGGCACCGTCTCTTCAAAACGGGGACCCAACACCACAGGATGGTTGGGAATGGTATCGATGGTGACTGAGACCGACAGGTGTCCCGCCGTGTCCCGTGGTGTCCCGTGGTGTCCCGTTGAGTGAGATCGAAAGTGACATCGATGGTTGGATCGACAGGTGTCCCTCGGTGCCCCGTGGTGTCCCGTGGTGTCCCATTGAGTGATATCGATAGTGATATCGATAGTGAGACCGACTGTGAGATCGAGAGTTGTCCCGCGGTGTCCCGTGGTGGCCCGTGGTGGCCCGTGGTGTCCCGTGGTGGCCCGTTGAGTGAGACCGATAGTGAGATCGACAGTGAGATCGACAGGTGTCCCGTGGTGTCCTATGGTGTCCCGTTGAGTGAGATCGATAGTGAGATCGATCGTGAGATCGATGCTGAGATCGATGTGGTGCACCGTGGTGTCCGTCGGTGTCCCGTGGTGTCCCGTTGAGTGAGATCGATAGTGAGATCGATGTGGTGCCCCGAGGTGTCCCGTGGTGTCCCATCACCCATCGTCAGTGCTATCATTGTAGAGAGCGAGAGGGAGAGAGAGAGAGAGAGAGTGAGACAGAGATTAACTAGTATGCGATGGTTGTCTCGTGGTTGTCTTGTTCTTGTCCTGATGGTTGTCTGGTGGTTGTGCCGAAAGTTGTCCTGTGGTTGTCCGACAACAAATCGTTTTTCGGCGCCTGCGGCGGGCTTTGTCATTTTGCTTTTGAGGTCGATAGTGAGATCGACAGTGAGATTCACCGATAGGTCGGTCGACGGATAGGTAGATAGTGGAATCTCATCGTCATCGCGATCATCAGTGTGGTGGAGGGAGACTCTGATAGAGAGGGACAGAGAGAGAGAGAGAGGGCGAGATGTGATCGACAGGTGTCCCGTGGTGTCCCGTGGTGTCCTATGGTGTCCCGTTGAGTGAGATCGATAGTGAGACCGATCGTGAGATCGATGTGGTGCCCCGTGGTGTCCCGTGGTGTCCCGTGGTGTCCCGTTGAGTGAGATCGATAGTGAGATGGATAGTGAGATCGACAGGTGTCCCGCCGTGTCCCGTGGTGTCCCGTGGTGTCCCGTTGAGTGAGATCGATAGTGAGACCGATAGTGAGATCGATGTGGTGCCCCGAGGTGTCCCGTGGTGTCCCAAAACAAGAGATCGATGGTGAGATCGTTAGTGAGATCGACAGGTGTCCCGCCGTGTCCCGTGGTGTCCCGTGGTGTCCCGTTGAGTGAGATCGATAGTGAGATCGAGGGTTAGATCGACAGGTGTCCCGTGGTGTCCCGGGCGTTTGGGTATCGATATTGAGATCGATGTGGTGCCCCGAGGTGTCCTGTGGTGTCCCAAACAGTGAGATCGATAGTGAGATCGATAGTGAGATCGACAGGTGTCCCGTGGTGTCCCGTGGTGTCCTGTGGTGTCCCGTTGAATGAGATCGATAGTGAGACCGATAGTGAGATCGATGTGGTGCCCCGCCGTGTCCCGTGGTGTCCCGTGGTGTCCCAAAACATGAGATCGATGGTGAGATCGTTAGTGAGATCGACAGGTGTCCCGCCGTGTCCCGTGGTGTCCCGTGGTGTCCTGTTGAGTGAGATCGATAGTGAGATCGATGGTTAGATCGACAGGTGTCCCTCGGTGCCCCGTTGTGTCCTAAGGTGTCCCATTGAGTGAGATCGATAGTGAGATCGATCGTGAGACCGATAGTGAGTTCGTGAGGTGTCCCGCGGTGTCCCGTGGTGTCCCGTGGTGTCCCGTGGTGTCCCGTTGAGTGAGACCGATAGTGAGATCGACACTGAGATCGACAGGTGTTCCGTGGTGTCCTATGGTTTCCCGTTGAATGAGATCAATAGTGAGACCGATAGTGAGATCGATGCTGCGATCGATGTGGTGCACCGAGGTGTCCCTCGGTTTTCCGTGGTGTCCCGTTGAGTGAGATCGATAGTGAGATCGATGTGGTGTCCCGAGGTGTCCCGTGGTGTCCCATCACCCATCGTCACTGCCATCATTGTGGTGGAGGGGGAGTCTGATATATATATATATATATATAGAGAGAGAGAGAGAGAGAAAGAGAGAGAGAGAGAGAGAGAGACAGGTATTACCTAGTATGCGATGGTTGTCTCGTGGTTGTCTTGTTCTTGTCCTGATGGTTGTCTGGTGGTTGTGCCGAAAGTTGTCCTGTGGTTGTCCGACAACAAATCGTTTTTCGGCGCCTGCGGCGGGCTTTGTCATTGTGCTTTTGAGGTAGTGAGATCGACAGTGAGATTCACCGATAGGTCGGTCGACGGATAGGTAGATAGTGGAATCTCATCGTCATCGCGATCATCATTGTGGTGGAGGGAGACTCTGATGGCGAGGGAGAGAGAGAGAGAGAGAGAGAGAGAGAGAGAGAGAGAAAGGGCGAGAGAGAGAGAGAGAGAGACAGAGAGAGAGAGAGAGACACAGAGAGAAACAGTGAGATGAGATCAAGGAGACAGGCTGGAGGTCAGTTAGGGTGGGCATTTGATCTCAATCCCCCCCCAACCTCCTTATCGCCCGCAGGGCGGTCGTATAGGTATAATTACATCAACGCAGCGCAACGCAAGTCCATACAAGCGAGAGCTCTCGACATTATCCTCAAGCACCACGACAACGAGAGAACGATACGATGCGCTTACAGATAAAGCACCACGAACATCACAACTCCGCATCGCAAAACAATTATGTACACAGCAGTGCAGCGCAAGCAGTGCAAACAGTGCAAATCAAGGACATACATCACAAGGTAGTGCAATGCGAACCAACTCGGTGCAAGCCACTGCGGTATACACCACAGCGGATCACGTCAATACGCCGCAGTTCAACACAACCTTGTACCAGCCGGTGCTGGTTCTGTTTCACTCCCCCTCGCGATGTTGAATGTTTTAATTTCATACGCTGCATCCTCCCCGCACCTTTGTTATTCCTTGTCCTCCACACCCTTCCGGACTCTGCCCCGCTCATCTGTTCTCTTCCGCATTTCTCCACAGCTTCTGGAGAATATTGGCACTCTATGGTCGCAGTTCGAGGAATCGTACGTGCAGCGACCACGGCAAGCACAAGGTGAGTGAACCTGCTGGCCGGCTCCTCCTATTCCTCCCCCTCTTCTTGTTCCTTTTACAAAGTTCATTTCAGCTCCTCCTCCTCCACTTCCTCCTCCTCCACTTCCTCCTCCACTTCCTCCTCCTCCTCCGCCTCCTCCTCCTTCCCCCCTCCTCCTTTTACAGCGTTCATCTCAGCTCCTCCTTCTCCTCTTTCCCCCCCAGCGTGAGATTTGTTAGATTATTGTCGGCGCCGAGGCGCCACCGCCCCGCCCCTCGTAGGGCCGCTCCTCCGTGACGCGGGGGCGCAGTGCCGCAGTGCTGCTTTCCTCCGCGGCCCTCCCAGGCACCTGCTCCACTTCCCTCGCCCTCCTTCCCACTCCTCTCCCCGCCCCTCCTCGTCATCCCCGACCCTCTACCACTGGAGGAGGAGGAGAAGAGGAGGAGGAAGAGGAGGAGGAGGAGGAGGAGGAAAAGGAGGAGGAGGAGGAGGAGGAGGAGGAGGAGGAGGAGGAGGAGGAGGGAAGGAGGAGGAGGAGGAGGAGGAGGAGGAGGAGGAGGAGGAGGAGGAGGAGGAGGAGGAGGAGAGGAGGAGGAGGAGGAGGAGGAGGAGGAGGAGGAGGAGGAGGGGAGGAGGAGGAGGAGGACCACCCTCTTCCCCAGCCGTCCGAGACCCGCCGCCTGACCGCTGCGCTGCGAGAGATGGCAGCGCTGCTCGACCTGGAGCCGCGGAGCCTAAGGATGGCCGCGGCCCTCGCCGGTGCTTTGGGCGGGGGAGGCTAGAGGGGCGGGGGACCCAGAGATCCGAGGTCGTGATTTTTCTCCTCCCCCTTCTCCTCCTCCTCCTCCTCCTCCTCCTCCTCCTCCTCCTCCTCCTCCTCTTTCTCCTCCAAAACCTGCTCCTGGGTCCCCAGAAGTCTCGACCCATTCCCCAGGACGGGTTTCTCGTCCTGAGTTTTTTTTGCACGGTCCTGGGGCCTGGCGAGGACCCCCCGAGGCCTACGAACAAATACACCGCCTTTTTTTAATGCGTTGGTTCTCTGGAGGTCGACGAAGAAGAAACAACGCCATAAACATAAACTTTTGGCGCTCTGGACGGATGTCTTGGATCGGCGCCTGGCCCCCCCCGCCCCCTGCGGCGGCGGCGCCTCCAGCGCCGCCCCTGGCGCGCTCCGCGCGTCAGGGAGGGGGGTCCCGCGCAGATCCAAGAAATCCGCGCGGAGCGCCAAAAGTTTATGCTCATGCCGTGTTTTCTTCTTCTAGGGAGGGGCAGCTTCCGCAGGGCGAAAGAGGGGGGAGGTGGGTGGGGCTTCCGGCTGGGGAGGGGGGATCCGGGGGAGTTGACCAGGGCTAGTACGAGGATAAGTCCGTTGCAGAGCATCCCAGGACGCTCTTAGAGCGTTCCAGAACGCTCTGAGAAGGTCGCGGCTCCCGAGACATCCTCCAGAGCCGCCAGATCTCAGAGATTCTCGATGTTTCCTTACTCGAATTTGTCCTCGTCCTGGCTTCGTCTTAGGGAGGGAGGGGGTAGTGTCGGCGGGTTGGAGGGGAGAGGATGGGAGGGGGGCCGAGGGGGGGGGGGCTTCCGGCCCGGGAGCTGAACACAGTCGGAGTGCGTCCAAGAAGGGAGGGCGGGGTTAGCTATTGTACGGGCTGCACGCGTAGTCGCTCCACGCCCTGTCGGGCGCTTACTGCCCTGTTTATCTCCGCATTTGCTTGCAGCTTATGTTATTGGCCACTGTGCTGCAGTCGGTTCCTACTGTATGTCAGTCGTTTTACCATCTTGACGTTGCGCTTCACGCCGATTGGAGTCCTATCAACGTCACACAAAAAGTTTGCTCTGGCCCTCCTGGCGAGATCTCGCATAGCTGTGCTCATACCGTCCTGAGCGCCCCAGAGGATCAGCCACGCGCAGTTTGGGCAGGGGGAGGGGGGAAGGCTTCTCAGAATCCCCCCTGCTTCTTAGAAGGCGCGGGCCTTGCCTGTAGATGTAGGGCCAGCGCCTTCTAAGAAGCCGCCTCCTTCTCAGACGCCTTCCCCCCTCCCCCTACCCCCTTGTGCGTGCCGCCAGGATGAGCTCACGACGGCCCCATATGGACCCATAACGGCCACAGAGGGCCTCAGAAGGCCCCAGGAGGTACCAAAGAGCCTTCAATGCGGCAAAGGCGGAGCAAGACGGCTCAATGGGCCCTCCGAAACGGCCCAAGAAGGCCCTGAGAGAATTCCCAACAAGCCCCCAAGAAGCACAGCGGACATCTTTCCTACAGGTCTCTTCACGTTTTTAGCATGCTCTCCTTTCGGGTTTGCCAAGCACCCAGGATGCTCCCACGATGGCCCCAAGATGGCGCAAAAGACCTCCGAGAGGGCTCCAGTAGGGCCCAGGACGGCCCAGGTGGAGCCTGAGACGGCCCAGGACGCCCCGCGAGGGCCCCCGAGGACGCTCCAGGCAGCCCAAGAGGGCCCCAAGACAGCCGCACGGGGCCCCCAGGGCGCCCCGAGGCAACCTTACGAGGGCCTTTTAGGCGCCCCGAAAACGGCCAGATCACGGCGCCGTCGTCTGGGTGTTCAGCAGGGAGATCCGATCGTAGGTTAGAACCTGGAAAACGTACGACAGGGCGATCAAGCACATCCACGAAAGGCAGATTCAGAAGGTACGGGAGGCAGAAACTATCCATGGCATCGTGATGCCGCGAAATCCTTGTCGCGTGGGAGAAAGACTCCGGAGTGTCGCTTAGAGTAGAGAGACGATCAAGAACTGAGAGGGCGCCAACGTTCTACACGAGAGTGCGGGGAGCCAGTCCTCGTCGCTGGCTTCATTGCTACCCCATGCCAGACCGCGGTGTAGAAGGCCACTATCTTCCCGTCGTCCGGCTGCCAAGGCTTTTGTTTGCCGTGGAACAAGATATTCACAGGTTTAGTAAGCATTGCCACTTCATCTGCCCAGCACCGCAGGTTTCACCGTCCCCGGGTCTGCCCACAGCGCTGTACCTCAGCTGCCGCGTCAATCGTGCACCGCGGATGGCTTTCGGCACGTGCCGTCCGGCGTGATGTGGGTTTTGCCCGGCGACGCTGCTCGCTGCTCTGGGAGCTCCTGCGAGTCCACGAGTCCTCACACCAAAGGGCCCAGGGTTTCCTGCTGGTCCAGGTGCTCCAGGTGCTGCCGTAGAGGAAGAGGACGGGGGAGACTCCGAACAGACGAGCCAGGGCGCCCTCCTCGTCGAGTGCTCGATGTAATCGCTGCTCTTGAGTCATCGCTGGGTGCTGGGCCAGCTTGGCCTCGCCGGGCAAGACCGTCGCAGAGCATTCGGGGGGCCTGGGCTCTGCAGCGTGCTCGTGGTGCCCGTCCTCGTGCGCCTCGGCGGCGCTCTCGCAGACGACGCGCGGCCGCAGCGCGGCAGCGCACGCCTGCCGGCCGAGGGTGGCGTCCCGTGGGCGCTCCTCCACGATTCGTGCGGCCGGGCGCAGTGTGTGCGGGCCCCGCGGGTCCTGCGGTGCGGTGCCGGCCCCGCCGCCGGGCGTGGATCGGCGGCGGGCGAGGGGGGGGGGCAGCGAGGAGGGGCGGGCCTGCTCAGCAGGCTCGGCAGTCCTTCGGCCCTCCGGGAGGTCTTTTCCGAGCCCTCCCCGAAGGCAGAAAGGGCTGGAGGGCTGGAGGGCTTCGGAGAGGCCCCGCCGCCTTCTGAGACGGCCTTTTCTCCTTCTCACTTCTCCCCATCGCTCCCCGCCCTCGGGCGTGGAGCCGAGGGCGCTGTCCACGTCGTCGTAGGTCCACCCACGGGGCCTGATAACGAGCTCTGTCGTCAAGGTGTGTGCAAGCACGAGGGGCCGATCGTCAGAGTGATGGAGGCCCCTCGGTCATTCACCGCTGTCCCAGGGTGCGTGGCTGAAGTGGGCTTCCGCGGTGCGGATTGTTGAATTCTCATTTCTCAAAAATAGTCATTGTTGATCCCCCCCTCCGGTAACCCTTTCTGTTTTTTTCAAATTCGTGCGCTCTTCCCAGGGCTTACGCCTTGTTTTTGAAGAGAAAATGATGTGCACCAAACTGCGCCCCTGGCCCCCCGTTCACAACGGCTCCCGCCTGAGACCTCCTCATATTTTATTCCCAAGTCGCGCATTCGCGCGGGACGTCTTCACAATTGATGCAGGAATCGCGCTCTCGCGTGGGATTTCCTGGCAATTCACTCGGACGCCGCGCCCTTGACACTCAGGAATCACGCTTTCGCTATGGATTTCCTTACGATTTACTTGGGAATCTCACCATCGCTCGATACTTCCTCGCGATTCATGCAGACGCACGCTTCAGCAACCCGCCTGCTCGGCCTGGCCGTCTGGGCCCGCCTTCCGACCCGCTCGTTAGGGTCTACCCGCCCGATCTGCATGTCTGGTTCTGCCAGGCGTTTTCTGCCCCAAGCCTCCCCTGCTACCCCTCCTGCTACTCTCTCTCGTGCTCCATCCTCCTCCCTCCCCCTTGTCCCTTCCTTCCATCCGTGCTCTCTTCCCCTGCTTTAGAGGCTGCACGAAATATACGTTGCAAGTAAGAACGATCTACCCCCAAAGGGGTACGATCGAAGGCGAAGAGGACGGGCTTCGAGGGCTTGGGACCTATGTGTTGAATGGCACGCGAGCAGATAAGAGCGAGCAACCTTACAATGACTGCTGTTGTTGTGGTTGCTGTGCTGCTGCTGCTGTTGCTGTTGCTCTTGCTGCCGTTGCTGCTGTTGCTGTTGTTGCTGTTGCTGTCTTAGTTCACGATGAAGGGACTCTGGTACCCCGGGAGGAGTTGCCGGGGGGGGGGTCGCAACCGCAACCGCGCAACGCTCGAGCGGGAGCGCCGGGGGGGGGGAGGCGGAACATGGCGGAGGGAAACGCAACCAACGTCGCAAGTGGGCGGGGGAGGGATGGCGCAACAGGGGGAGGGGAAGGCGCATGCCATTCTACCCTTGGGGGCGTACTGGGCACGCTCCCTGCGAGCGTTCTGGGGGCGCTCCCTGTGCTCCCTGGGCACGCTCCCTGGAGCGCATTTGGATCTCGCTGGGGGAGGCGCTGGGGGCGTACTGGGAGCGCTCCCTGGGGTGCATTGGGATCGCGCTGCGGGGGGGCGCTGGGGGCACACTGGGGGCGCTCCTTGGGGTGAATTGGGCGCTCCCTTTAGGGGCGCCTTGGGAGCGCATTTGGAACGCTCTGGGGGCGGTCGCTGTGCCCGCCCTGGGAGCACTGGAGCGCACTGGGAGCGCTCCTTGGGGACGCCGCGGAAGTGCCCTCCATGATGCTGATGATGACGATGACGACTCATCTCTAGTAGGACTTTATTCGAGCTGGACGCACCTCTAGTAGGATTCCATTAGAGGTGGACGCAGCTCTAGTAGGGTTCTATCAGAGCTGGACGCAGCTCTAGTAGGATCCTAGTCGAGCTGAACGCAGCTAGTAGTATTCAACCAGAGCCGGTCCCAGCTCTAAGTAGGATTATATTAGAGCTGGGCGCAGCTCTAGTAGGATTCGAGATGACCCAGCGCTCGTAGGATTCTATCAGAGCTGGACGCAGCTCTACTAGTTTTCAAGTAGAGCTGAACGCATTTCGAGTAGGATTTTATTAGAGCTGGACGCAGCTCTAGTAGGATCTTATGAGAGCTGGACCTCGCCCTAGCAGGATCCTGGTCGAGCTGGACTCAGCTCTAGAGCTGGACGCAGCTCGAGTAGGATTCAATCAGTGCTGGTCCCAGTTCTAGTAGGATTTTACCAGAGCTGGACGCAGCTATAGTAGGATTCTATCAGAGCTGGACGCAGCTCTAGAAGGTATCTATTTGAGCTGAACGCAGTGCTAGTAGGATTCTACTGGAGCTGGACGTAGCTCTAGTAGGATTCTATTACAGCTGGACCCAGCTATAGTAGGATTCTATCAGAGCTGGACGAAGCTGTCGTAGGATTCTATCAGAGCTGAAAGCAGCCCTAGAAGGATTCCCAGCTTTTGTAGGATTCTATCAGAGCTGGGCGCAGCTATAGTAGGATTCTAGTAGGATTCTTTAATGAGTAGAGATGGACCCAGGTCTACTAGGATGCCTATCGGAGCTGGACCCAACTCTAGTAGGAGCTTTAGTAGAATACGAGTAGTTTTGCTGTAGGAGCTCGCTTCGCTGTCGCGCACATCCATGTTCTTTTGAGAATTCAATCGAAAACTCTCACTGCGTTGTTTCCATTAGCTTCTGGTGGTGCCAGCTGCGCGGTTGCGGTTGCGACCCCCCCCCTCGCAATTGGGGAGCAAGGTCCGGGTAACCCTTCCTCGCCAGCAGGGGAGGCCGGGGATTTGGTACCTTGCCCCCAGGGTACCAGAGACCCGTCCTCGCCTCGTTGTTGTTGTTGTTGTTGTTGTTGTCGTCGTCTGCGTCGTCGTTGTTGTGTTTGTTGATATTGTTGTTCGTGCTACTGTTGTTGTTGTTGTTGTTGTTGGTGTTGTTGTTGTTGTTGTTGTTGTTGTTGTTGTTGTTGTTGTTGTTGTTGTTTTTGTGGGGTTGAAAAAAAGAGTTGCTCTTGCAGTTGCACTACTGAAGAATAACTATTGTGGATCCACCCCTCCGAGACGCTTTTTTGTTATTAATTGAAGTGCCCTTCCTGGGACTTGCACAATTTATCCAATTAGGGAAAATCTCGAGCGTCAAACTGCGCCCGTGGCCCCCGAGTTGCAACGACGGGTCCCGCATGATATTTCTTCACATTCATTGGGAACTTAGGCTTGCGCTTGGCTGGATCTACTATTGAAAACAATTTACGGAGAACAATCATTATTGAGAACATGATGCTTTCGCTTCTTACTGAGAATAATTGGTCGAAAACCCTTGTTGAGAATTTATACAAAGTCTTGGATCTCAGAATTGTGTCTTCGGCCCCCGGTTCACAACAACAGCGGCTCCCACCTTGTTTTCCTAACAATTTATTGAAGAGTCTCGCTTTTGCGCGGGACGACTTTGCAATTTATACCGGAATCGCGCTCTCGCGTGGGATCTCTTCGCAATCTATTCATACGCCGCGCCCTCGACATTCATGAATCAAGCTTTCGCTCCAGATTTCCTCGGGATTTATTGTGGAATCGCGCTATCGCTCGAGAATTCCTCGCGATCCATGCAGGACGCACGCTTCAGCAACCTGCCTGCTCAACCTGGCCGCCTGAGCCCTCCTCCCCAACCCGCCCGTTAGGGTGCACCCGCCCGATCTGCATGTTTGGTTCTGCCAGGCGCTTTCTGCTCCTAGCCCCCCTCCTGCTACTCGCTCTCTCGTGCTCCATCCTCCCTCCCCCTTGCCTCTTTCTTCCATTCGTCCTCCCTTCCCCCGCCTTAGGGGCTGCACGAAATACACGTAGCAGGTAAGAAAGATAGACCTCTAAGGGGGTACGGTCGACGACGAAGAGGGCGGGTATCGAGGGTTTGCGGCATACGTGATGACTGGCACGCGAGCAGGTAATAGCGAACAGTCATAACATTGTTGTTGTTGTTGTTGTTGCTGCTGCTGCTGCTGCTGCTGTTGTTGTTGTTGTTGTTGTTGTTGTTGTTGTTGTTGTTGTTGTTGTTGTTGTTGTTGTGGTTGTTGTTGTTGTTGTTGTTGTTGTTGTTGTTGAACCTTAATTACTAAACAATTATTATTGTTGGACCCCCTATATTCGCCCTGGCGCTCTCGCCGAGGCGCCGGCCGCATTTCCTTTGAAATTGAGGCTCACGCTCAGGCGTTTTGGGGTTCCGCCAAAACCGGCCCCCCAACAACAACAACGCTCCGGCTCGAGACTTCCTCCTTTTTTACTCGGGCTCGGTGCTCTTGCTCGCCGCCGAGAGCGGCTCCCGGGCCGGACGCCCGGGTCGGCGCCCGAGCCGGCGCCCGGGCGCCGGAAAATCGAGTTCCGAGGCGGCGCCGAAAAAAGGCCATTCCAATACACATTTTTCTTTCGAGAATGCTGAAATTCTGCTTCCGGCGCCCGGGGGAGGGAGGGCGTCCGGGCCGATTCCGGAGCTCGGGCCGGCACCCCGCCCGGCTCCCGGGCCGGACGCCCGGGTCGGCGCCCGAGCCGGCGCCCAGGCGTTAGAAAATCGAGTTTCGAGGCGGCGCCGAAAAAAGGCCATTCCAATACACATTTTTCTTTCGAAAATGCTGAATTTCTGCTTCCGGCGCCCGGGAGGCCGTCCGGGCCGATTCCGGAGCCTGGGCCGGAACCCGGCCCGGCTCCCTGGCCGGACGCCCGGGTCGGCGCCCGAGCCGGCGCCCGGGCGCCGGAAAATCGAGTTCCGAGGCGGCGCCGAAAAAAGGCCATTCCAATACACATTTTTCTTTCGAAAATGCTGAATTTCTGCTTCCGGCGCCCGGGAAGCCGTCCGGGCCGATTCCGGAGCTCGGGCCGGCACCCGGCCCGGCTCCCGGGCCGGACGCCTGGGTCGGCGCCCGAGCCGGCGCCCGGGCGCCGGAAAATCGAGTTCCGAGGCGGCGCCGAAAAAACGCCATTCCAATACACATTTTTCTTTCGAAAATGCTGAATTTCTGCTTCCGGCGCCCGGGAAGCCGTCCGGGCCGATTCCGGAGCTCGGGCCGGCACCCGGCCCGGCTCCCGGGCCGGACGCCCGGGTCGGCGCCCGAGCCGGCGCCCGGGCGCCGGAAAATCGAGTTCCGAGGCGGCGCCGAAAAAAGGCCATTCCAATACACATTTTTCTTTCGAAAATGCTGAATTTCTGCTTCCGGCGCCCGGGAGGCCGTCCGGGCCGATTCCGGAGCTCGGGCCGGCACCCGGCCCGGCCGGCACCCGGCCCGGCTCCCGGGCCGGACGCCCGGGCAGTTCCGATCGCGCCGAAAAGAGGCCATTCCAATACACATTTTTCTTTCGAAAATGCTGAATTTCTGCTTGCGGCGCCCGGGAAGCCGTCCTGGGCCGATTCTGGAGCGGCTTTGGGCCGGACGCCCGAGCCGGCGCCCGTACGTGGTGCTTCTCTGCTTCTGGCGCCTGCGCAGCTTCCCGAGCCGCTTCTGGAACCATATCTGGGCCGGTCCAGCGATAGGTTTCCTGGATGTGCTGAACCATCCAACTCTGACTTCTGGCGCCTGCGCAGCTTCCCGAGCCGCTTCTGGAACCATATCTGGGCCGGTCCAGCGATAGGTTTCCTGGATGTGCTGAACCATCCAACTTTCTGAGACTTCTGCGTCTCAAGGATCGGGAGAGAAGACATTAAAGGAGGATCAAAAAGCAACGTCGCTATGAACGCTTGGCTGCCACAAGCCAGTTCTACTTACTTGGACTACTACTACCGTTACCACTACTACTAGTGCTACAGCCGCAACAACAATATCATCAACTGCTGCTACTACAACTACTCATCCTTCCTCCCCCTCCTCCCCCTCCCTTCTCCTCCTCCCCCTCCCTATCTCTCTCATCTCCCCCTCCTCTTCCTCTTCCTCTCCCTCTGAGATGCGGGGCATGCGCAAGGCGATTGCGAAGGCGATGTGCCGTCCGAGCTATGGATGTTGAAGTTCCTCGGAAGAGGTGGTGGCCAAACCTTCTTGGGCGGGATATCTGGGTGAGGGAATATCGGATCCCGCATGCCAGAAAAATCCCCCATGATGGGGTGTGTTATCCAGATGGATGCATGTGTCATGTGGAAGCATGGCGCATGAGGGTAAAATGATTGTTGTTGTTGTTGTTGTTGTTGTTGTTGTTGTTGTTGAACATTATTACTTCTAAAGAATAATTATTGTTGGGCCCCTGGTGCACGCCCCCCCGCCGCCGCCTAGGCCGCAGCTACATTTTCATCATTTTCGTGAGGAAGTCTCAGGCAAAACGGGTTGGTCCGGATCCGGTTGTTTTGTTACGATCCGTTTTCCCTTGCAAAAAATAAGCTAAAGTGGACATTTCTTGTTCTAACATAACCAAACTTCAAGAATCCCTTGCAAAAAATAAGGTAAAGTGGACATTCGCGCGCGCAAGACGAAATCCTTCCAAAACCTTAGTTTTCGTAGCGATTTTAACATAAAAACATCAAAAAACCAATGGTTTTTCAAAAAAAATTGTCAAAATTTCATCCCGCGCGCTCTTGCGGATTCGTAGGAAACCCAACACTTTTTAATCATTTCTGTCAAACGGGCTTTTGCGAGCAACTTTTTCGAACTTCTGCAACAACGGTTGCGCACCTGCCAGGGCCATCATCCCTGTCAAATAATACCATGCGGGACACATTCGTTTTTTCTTCGCGCGCGCACGCCGTCGTCGTCGGCCGCGGGGCCCTGAATAGTAGCCACGGTCGTCCGCATGCCACGAAGTGAAGTGTCCGAACGTCATAGGGCGGGAAGCTGGGTGTGGGTGGTGGCGAAGAGTCGTTTGGAAATTTGGTAGAGCTTGAACCGGCCCCCCCACAAAGTGGGGGTATTGCCCGCCTCCTATGAAAACCCTGGCACTGGTGAGAACGGAGTGTCCCCACGTGCTAGTAATTGTTGTTGTTGTTGTTGAACATTATTTATTCTAAAGAATAATTATTGTTGGGCCCCCTGGTGCGCGCCCCCCCTGCGCCGCCTAGGCCGCAGCTACATTTTCATCATTTTCGTGAGGAAGCCTCAGAAAAGAGGGTGTGTACAGGATCCGGTTGTTTTGTTGTAATCCGCTTTCCCTTGCAAAAAACAATAGAAAATGACATTTCTTGTTCTAATATAATCAAATTTCAAGAATCCCTTGCAAAAAATAAGGTAAAGTGGACATTCGCGCGCGCAAGATGAAATCCTTCCAAAACCTTAGTTTTCGTAAGCGATTTTAACATAAAAACATCAAAAACCCAATGGTTTTTCAAAAAAAAAGTTTCAAACATTCATCTTGCGCGCTCTTGCGGATTTCTGAGGAAACCCAATATTTTTTCAACATTTCTGTCAAACGGGCTCTTGCGAGCAACTTTTTCACGTGCTTCGAACTTCTGCAACAACGGTTGCGCGCATGCCAGGGCCATCATCCCTGTCAAATAATACCATATTGGACACATTCGTTTTTTCTTCGCGCGCGCACGCCGTCGTCGTCGGCCGCGGGGCCCTGAATAGTAGCCACGGTCGTCCGCATGCCACGAAGTGAAGTGTCCGAACGTCATAGGGCGGGAAGCTGGGTGTGGGTGGTGGCGAAGAGTCGTTTGGAAATTTGGTAGAGCTTGAACCGGCCCCCCCACAAAGTGGGGGTATTGCCCGCCTCCTATGAAAACCCTGGCACTGGTGAGAACGGAGTGTCCCCACGTGCTAAATGATTGTTGTTGTTGTTGTTGAACATTATTTATTCTAAAGAATAATTATTGTTGGGCCCCCTGGTGCGCGCCCCCCCTGCGCCGCCTAGGCCGCAGCTACATTTTCATCATTTTCGTGAGGAAGCCTCAGAAAAGAGGGTGTGTACAGGATCCGGTTGTTTTGTTGTAATCCGCTTTCCCTTGCAAAAAACAATAGAAAATGACATTTCTTGTTCTAATATAATCAAATTTCAAGAATCCCTTGCAAAAAATAAGGTAAAGTGGACATTCGCGCGCGCAAGACGAAATCCTTCCAAAACCTTAGTGTTCGCAGCGATTTTAACATAAAAACATCAAAAAACCAATTGTTTTTCAACAAAAAATTGTCAAAATCTCATCCCGCGCGCTCTTGCGGATTCGTAGGAAACCCAACATTTTTTAAACATTTCTGTCAAACGGGCTTTTGCGAGCAACTTTTTCGAACTTCTGCGACAACGGTTGCGCACCTGCCAGGGCCATCATCCCTGTCAAATAATACCATGCGGGACACATTCGTTTTTTCTTCGCGCGCGCACGCCGAAATCTCCAAAAACCATTGGGCTTCTTAAGAATTTTAGCACCGCGCATCATAAAATCACACGAATCGCACCGTAGGTCCTCGAAAAACACCTGCACGACTTTTCAAAATTTCTACCCGCGCGCGCTGTCCGAATCCTAAAAAAACCAATGGTTTTCCAACATTTATGTTACATGAGCTCGCGCGAGCTACTTTCGCACGCTCTTGCAACGGGGTTCGCGCGCCTGCCAGGGGCCACAATCCCTTGCGGTTGCGCCATAGGTTGCGCCCTCGGCCGCCGAGAATAAAACGTCCCCCTATTGGTTGCGCCATAGGTTGCGCCCTCGGCCGCCGAGAATAAAACGTCCCCCTACTGGTTGCGCCATAGGTTGCCCCAGGAGGCCTTCAAGAGGCCCCAAGAGCCCGCCGTGAGGACCCAATAAGCCCCCAAGAGGCCCCAAGATGCTTCCAAGAAGCCCCCCAAAGCCCCTCAAGAGGACCCCAAGCGGCGCCAGGAGGCTTCCCCCCTTCCCCAAGAGGACCCCAAGCGGCCCCAGGAAGCCTCCGACTGATCACTGGCACATCCGTAGCCATCTCGGATCAAGGTATCGCCTGTGTTCTCGGATGGTCCATGGCTTTGACGGCGAAAGCCTTTGACGAGCAGTATGGCCCGGAGCTGTCGCGGCCTCCCTTGGCCGACTGTGGGTGTACGAACGTAGGCTTAACAACTTCTGTGGGTGTGTACTCCACGCCAGTGTAGTAGCCACGGTCGTCCGCAGGCCACGAAGTGAAGTGTCCGAACGTCATAGGGCGGGAAGCTGGGTGTGGGTGGTGGCGAAGAGTCGTGTGGATATTTGGTAGAGCTTGCACTGCCCCCCCACAAAGTGGGGGTATTGGCTGGCGTCGCATGAGAACTTTCTGGTGAGAACACTGAGCGTTCGGGAAAAGTGATTATTGTTGTTGTTGTTGTTGTTGTTGTTATTATTATTATTATTGTTGTTGTTGAGGTATTGTTTATCGAGAATAATTATCAATCGCTTCGCTCATTCCGCCGGCCCATGCAGTCTCATGTCTGCCGTTTGCCCGAGGGCCTGGTGTCAATGCGGCGCTTTGGGGGTTCCTGGGGCCGCTTGGGGGACTCCTGGGGCGCTCGGGGGGGCATTTGGGGGGCCTCCTGGGGCCGCTTGGGGGACTCTTGGGGGCCTCCTGAGGGCCTCGTGGGGGCCTCTTGGGGCCTCTTAGGGGCCTCTTGGGGCCTCGTAGGGGCTTCTTAGGGCCGAGGGCTCGAAATGTTGTTTCGTGTTCCCTCTCTGGGGCCCCTTTGGGGGCGTTCTTGGGGCCCTCTTGGACCGTCTTGGAGGCTTCTTGGGCCGTCTTCGAGCCCTCTTGGGCCATCTTGGGGCCCTCTTGGGGGCCTCTTGGGCCCTCTTGGGGCGATCTTGCGGGCCTCTTGGGCCGTCTTGGGGCGTCGGGAAGCCGAAAAGGTGGAAGTTCCAAAATCTTTCAAAAACTTAAGGAAAAACAATGAATTTTGCCTCCGGGGGCCCTCTTGGGAGTGCTCTTGGAGGCCTCTTGGGGCGTCTGAGGGCTATCTTGGGCGTCTTGGAGCGATCTTGTGGCATGTCGGACCCCTCGTGCGCCATCTTGGGGGCATCTTGGGGGCCTCTTGGCCTTTCTTGGGGCTCTCGGGGACGTGTCGGAGCCCTGTCGGTGCGCTTTGGAGCGCTCCTGGAGCGCTCTGGGGGAGTCTCCCGGGGATCGGTCGGGGATCGCCCGGGGTACTTTTCGTCCGGGGACCCCCAGGGGCCGCCCCGCGCGCGCGAACTAGAGAATTGTTAACCAGTTACCGGAGATCTTAGCACGCCTCTGGCCCGTTGGGCCGGCGAATTGTTGATCCCTTTGCCTTGTAACCATTCTATGATTCAATTCATCTGCTTCTCCCTAGGCGCACGCCCCGTCGTTTACAAGGGAAAGGGAGGTGTCACCAAGCCCCGCCCCTGGCCCCTGGTTTACGACAACAGCGACTCCCGCCTTACAGTTCCTCACAATGCATTCCCAAGTCGCGCTCTCGCGCGGGAATTCCTCACGTTTGATGCAGGAGTCACGCTCTCGCGCGGGACTTCCTCGCAAGATATTCAGACACCGCGCCCTCGACACTCAGGAACCACGCTTTCCCTCTGGATTTCTCCATTCTGTATTTGGGAATCGCGCTATCGCCAGAGATTGCCTCGCGATTCATGCAGACGCACGCTTCAGCAACCCGCCTGCTCGACCTGGCCGTCTGGGCCCGCCTTCCCGACCGCCCATTAGTGTCTACCCGTCTACCCGCCCGATCTGCCCGTATGTTTCTGCCAGGTGTTTCCTGCTCCTAGCCCCCCTCCTGCAATTCTCGCTCGTGCTCCATCCTCCTCACTGCCCCTTGTCCCTTCCTTCAATCCGTGCTTTTTTCCACTCCCTCAGGGGCTGCACGACATGCTCATTTCAGGTAAGAAAGATATGCCCCTAAGGGGGTACGATCGAAGACGAAGAGGGCGGGTATCGTGGGGTATTCGTGATGAATGGCACGCGTTCGGATACGAGCGATCAGTCATACTATGATTGCTGTTGTTGTTGTTGTTGTTGTTGTTGTTGGTGTTGTGGTTGTTGCTGCTGTTTCTGCTGTTGTTGTTGCTGTTGTTGTTGAGTGCTCGCTTCTGACTATAATATTAATCATTCTTGATCCATTTGCCCGATGCACATGGTATTTATTAAATTGAAGTGTCCCTCCCAGAGCTCAGGCCTTGTTTTTCTCATGGGATGTCTTGAGTGTCGAACGGCGCCCCTGGCCCCCGAATTACAACAACAACGGCTCCGGCCTGCTATTTCTTCACAACGAATTAAGAACGTAGACTTTCCTTCGAGACTTCTTTGCAACTTACTCAGGAATTGTGCTCTCGCCTGAGACCTCCCCGCAATGTATTCAGATGCCGTGCTTCGACAGTCTGGAATCGCGTTCTCGCTTTGGACCTCCTCACGATTTTCTTGGGAGTCGCGCTCCCGCTAAATACTTCCTGGCGACCCAAAGAAGATTCACTCTTCAACGACCCGCCCGGTCGACAAATAAGTCAGGGCCTGCCCGCCCGACGAGCCCATTAGAGATTGCAGTCGCCGCTCGCTGCCCTTCGCCCGCCTTCGATGCCCCTCGTTGCCCGTAGTGGTTCCGCGGTCGCTTTCGCTCGCTGCCCTTCGTGGCCCCGTCGCTGCCCTCAGTGTCCCGCATTATAAGCCCTTCGCGGCCCCCGCTCGCACGAACCCGTCGTGGCCCCATATGCATGCCCTTCGTAGCCCCGCTGTCGCCCTTCGTGGCCCTCTCGCTGCCCTTCGTGGCCCCTTCGCTGCCCTCAGTGGCCCCGTTGTCGCCCTCTGCGGCCCCATATACGGATGCCCTTCGTGGCCACCGCTCGCTCGCGCCCGTCGTGGCCCCATATGGATGCCCATCATGGCCCCGCTGTCGCCCTTCGCGGCCACCTCGCTGCTTTCGTGACACCGTTTCTGCCCTCAGTGGCCCCGTCCTTGTCCTCAGCGGCCCCATATACGTATGCCTTTTGTGGCCCCGGTGGAAATCGCGCCATCGCTCGAGATTCATGCAGGACGCATGCTTCAGCAACCCGCCTGCTGGACCTGACCGCTTGGGTTCGCCTTCCCGACCCGCCATTTAGGTTCTACCCGCCCGACCTGTATGTCTGGTTCTGCCAGGCGTTTTCTGCTCTTAACCCCCCTTCTGCAATTCTCTCTCTTGCTCCATCCTCCTCACTCCCCCTTTATCCATTCCTTCCATCCGTCCTGTCATCCCCTGCCTTAGGGGCTGCACGACATGTTCATTTCAGGTAAGAAAGATATGCCCCTAATGGGGGTACGATCGAAGACGAAGAGGGCGGGTATCGAGGGGTTGCGCTATACGTGATGAGTGGCACGCGAGCAGATAGGAGCGTGTTGTTGCTGCTGCTGTTGATGTTCCTGTTCCTGTTGTTTTCGTTGGTGTTGTTGCTGCTGTTGCTGTTGCTGTTGCTGTTGCTGTTGCTGTTGGTGTAGTAATAGTAGTAGTAGTAGTAGTAGTAGTAGTCGTCGTCGTCGTCGTCGTCGTAGTAGTAGTAGTAGTAGTAGTCGTAGTAGTAGTAGTCGTCGTCGTCGTCGTCGTAGTAGTAGTAGTAGCAGTAGTAGTAGTAGTAGTAGTAGTAGTAGTTACAGTTGCAGTTGCAGTTGCAGTTGTTGTTGTTGTTGCTGCTGCTGTTGTCGTTGTTTTGGTTGTTGTTGTTGTTGTTGTTGTTGTTGTTGTTGTTGTCGTTGTCGTTGTCGTTGTCGTTGTCGTTGTTTTGGTTGTTGTTGTTGTTGCTGTTGTGGTTGTTGTGTTGTTGTTGTTGTGGTTGGATGCTGATTTCTAAAAATAATTATCGTTGATCTCCGAAAGCGGTTCTGCGCGCTTTCGCCTCGACGCCGGCTACATTCTCTCTGAAAACGATGCTCCCGCTCGAGCGTTGCCTTGAGCCTACATGTGGACCCTTGGAGGCCCAGCTGCGACAACAACGGCCCCCGCTCGATTTTTCTCTCAATATCCCCGAGACACCCCGGCCAGAGAGGCCCTCGAATTCAGGACCGGCGCTCTCGCTCGAGACTTCCTTGCAATTCAGTCAAGTTGGCGAAGTCCCAGCCGCGACGACAAGGGCTCCTGCTCGATACTTGCTCGCGATTTACTCCGAGAGCCCCTGGCCAGGACGGCCCTCGAACTCAGGAACAGCGCTCTCGCTCGAGATTTCTCGCGGTTCAATCAAAGTGATGGTGGCCCAACTACGACGACAAGGGCTCTCGTTCGATACTTCCTCAAGATGTATTCGCAGAGGCCCTTGCCAGAGAGGCCCCCGAAGTCAAGTTGGTGGAGGCCCAGACACGGACACAAGGGATCCCGCTCGATAGTTTTCGATTTGTTTTCCGAGAGCCCAGTGGCAAAGAGGCACCTGAAGTCAGGAACGGCGCTTTCGCTGGAGAGTTCTTCGCAATTCAGTCAGTAGCCGTCAAGGAATCCCCCCAAGGGGGGTGCAATCGAAGACGAAATGGGCGGGTATCGAGGGTTGGCGTACACAGAATGCAAGAGACGCGTGCCAGTTAGAGCGAACAGTCTTAACATCATTGTTGTTGTTGTTGAACATTATTAATTCTAAAGAATAATTATTGTTGGGACCCCTGGTGCACGGCCCCCCTGCGCCGCCTAGGCCGCAGCTACATTTTCATCATTTTCGTGAGGAAGCCTCAGGTAATACGATGTCATCAAGATCCGGTTGTTTTGTTGTAATCCGTTTTCCCTTGCAAAAAACACTATAAAATGACATTTCTTGTTCTAATATAATCAAATTTCAAGAATCCCTTGCAAAAAATAAGGTAAAGTGGACATTCGCGCGCGCAAGACGAAATCCTTCCAAAAGCTTAGTGTTCGGAGCGATTTTAACATAAAAACATCAAAAAACCAATGGTTTTTCAACAAAAAAATGTCAAAATCTCATCCCGCGCGCTCTTGCGGATTCGTAGGAAAACCAACACTTTTTAAACATTTCTGTCAAACGGGCTTTTGCGAGCAACTTTTTCGAACTTCTGCGACAACGGTTGCGCACCTGCCAGGGCCATCATCCCTGTCAAATAATACCATGCGGGACACATTCGTTTTTTTTGCGCGCGCACGCCGAAATCTCCAAAAACCATTGGGTTCTTAAGAATTTTAGCACCGCGACCAAGTTCTGTGGGTGTGTACCCCACGCCAGTGTAGTAGCCACGGTCGTCCGCACGCCACGAAGTGAAGTGTCCCAACGTCATAGGGCGGGAAGCTGGGTTTGGGTGGTCGCGAAGAGTCGTTTGGATATTTGGTAGAGCTTGTAATGCCCCCCCACGAAGTGGGGGTATTGCCTGGTGTCGTATGAAAACCCTGGCACTGGGGAGAACACCACGCGTTCGGGTAAAATGATTGTTGTTGTTGTTGTTGTTGAACATTATTTATTCTAAAGAATAATTATTGTTGGGGCCCCTGGTGCGCGGCCCCCTCGCCGCGCCTAGGCCGCAGCCACATTTTCATCATTTTCGTGAGGAAGTCTCAGGCAAAACGTGGGTGTCCGGATCCGGTTGTTTTGTTGTCCCCCGTTTTCCCTTGCAAAAAATAAGCTAAAGTGGACATTTCTTGTTCTAACATAACCAAACTTCAAGAATCCCTTGCAACAAATAAGGTAAAGTGGACATTCGCGCGCGCAAGACGAAATCCTTCCAAAACCTTAGTGTTCGTAGCGATTTCAACATAAAAACATCAAAAAACCAATGGTTTTTCAAAAAAAAAGTGTCAAACTTTCATCCCGCGCGCTCTTGCGGATTTGTCGGAAACCCAACACTTTTAAAACATTTCTGTCAAATGGGCTTTTCCAAGCAACTTGTTCACGTGCTTCGAACTTCTCCAACAACCGTTGCGCACCTGCCAGGGTCATCATCCCTGTCAAATAATACCATGCGGGACACATTCGTTTTTTCTTTGCGCGCGCACGCCGAAATCTTCAAAAACCATTGGGTTTCGTAGGAATTGTAGCACCGTGCAACATAAAATCATACGAATCGCACCGTGGGACCTCGAAAATCGTCGTCGGCATGTTACCACAACAAGTCCGTGTGTCGCCACGTCATCGAACAAAATCACTGATCACTGTCACATCCGTAGCCATCTCGGATCAAGGTATCGCCTGTGTTCTTGGATGGGTCATGGCTTTGTCGGCGAAAGCCCTTGACGAGCAGTATGGCCCAGGGCTGTCGCGGCCTCCTTTGGCCGACTGCGGCAGCCCGTATTATTTGCATCAGGCGCTCGTTGCAAAGGGTATCCAGGTCAGTCACCAGGCGTGCAAGCTTTGGTGGTGCAAGTATCGGGTTGTGCCTGGCACGGTCAGTATTTCTAGCGCCAATGAGCTGGAGGAGCAGCACGGCTCTGCCATCCGCCACCTGGGCATCCAGTATAATACAGCTTTCAAATTATGCGGGGCGCTCCGACAGTTGGATCCACCACTGTATGTGTCAGATAGGGTCGCAACGACGTGGCTACTGCAGTATTCTTCCAAAGAGACGCTTGTCAAAGTGCAGAACGCTGGCCATCTGGAGACCTGGTATGGAGAACGTATTCGCACAGACATGCCCGAGGGGACTACTGACGGGGCCGTCCCATCGGGACAACCATCGGGACAACCATCGGGACAACGATCGGGACAACCATCGGGACAACCATCGGGAGAACCATCGGAACAACAATCGGGACAATCATCGGGACAATCATCGCGACAATCATCGGGTCAACCACAACCATCAGGACCTCCCACCAGAGAGAGGTAGCCACGTGTATTTCGTAGACGAATGAGCCAGTATTGCACATTGAGGCCGGAACGACAACCACAGAACAAGAATGAGCATATAACAACAACGGAAACAAGTCCTGTGGTATGCTGGCGCCACGCACGTGGTACCACTCAAAATAATCTTTGCTTGTGTGGTACAGAAACGGAAAAACGTCGGAAAACGGTGCAGGTGTCCAGTGTTGGAACAGGGGGATAAGTCGTATACTAAGCTAGCTTCCACAAAATGTTACCACAACAAGTCATTGTACCCATGCGCCAGTGTAGTAGCCAAGGTCGTCCGCAGGCCACGAAGTGAAGTGTCCGAACGTCATAGGGCGGGAAGCTGGGTGTGGGTGGTGGCGAAGAGTCGTCCTAAACTTGGTAGAGCTTGAACCGGCCCCCCCGCAAAGTGGGGGCATTGCCCGCCTCCTATGAAAACCCTGGCACTGGTGAGAACGGAGTGTCCCCAGTCTTAAATGATTGTTGTTGTTGTTGTTGCTGTTGTTATCGAGTCGCTTCGTTCATTCCGCCGGCCCGTGGGAACATCTTGGGGGCCTCTTAGGGCCTCCAAGAGACCTTTCGGGTGCCTCTGAGAGCCTCTTGGGGGCCTCTTGGGGGCGTCTTGGGGGCCTCCTGAGGGCCTTTTGGGGTCCTCCTTGGGCTTCTTAGGGGCCTCTGGGCGCCTCCTGGGCGCTTCTTCGGGCCGAGGGCTCGAAATGTTGTTTTGTGTTCCCCCTCTGGGGCTTCTCTTAGATCTAGAGGGGAAAGGGGTGCGGTGTAAAAGGTCATGGTTCAATGGGGCGGTATGGTGATTCTATGGTTGATGTGGTTCGCTTTGGAGCTGATGCATCATATTGAGATGTGCATGCGTTCGTGGTTGCAGTTGCTCTCGCACTGCAGTTCTGGCGCATCCAAACGATGGTGGCCAAGTGGCCATTGATGCGACGCCTCTTTGTTTGCTCGGCTGTTTGGTTTTGTTTGTGTTTGTGCGCGCCTGGCGCGCAGTCTTGCCGCGTTACTGCCGACAACATGGTTCCGTTTGAAAAAAAACAGCATCTTCTGAGCTCTCTCATCCATCTCTCCCCGGCTTTGATCGTTCTATACAGGTCTGTCTTCATATGCGCTTCGCCGCCCTCCATCCCCACCCAACGCATGAGTTGATCCGCTGTCGTTTCGCTTTTCTTGCGGGTATGAGGTCGTCGCGCGTGCGGCGCTGTGCAGTTGGCAGCGATGCCCCTCTGGATTATGGTTGCAGTCGTCGGCGACGTCTTTTTGTCAATGGCTGCCGCGGTAGCATTGCACGGTGGCTGTCGTTTCGGCGATTGCGCATGGGTGATAACAGACTTTGTCGCTACCGCGATTGCCATCATCAGTGGCCTGCGACCCCCAGCGCGCAGCACTGGGTCCCGTCGAATTTTCTCTCGCTCGTGACCCCCCCACGCGCGCGCGTTCCCAATGCAGCGCTTGGTGGCCTGATTGGGAACTCCTTCGAAGGTGTCAGCGGTAGAACTCGCGCGCGGCTCATGGCAGCGCTTCGTGGCCACATATGGGGCTCCACCGACGGCAACAGCGGCAGATCTCGCATGCGCTCCCCTCGCCCAGCGCATCGCTTCGAAGCCCATAGCGAAGCGCCACCTGAGGTCCCAGTGGCGGAAACCGCATGCGCTTCCCCCATTCAGTGCAGCGCGCGGTGCATGGTGAGCTCCACCGAATGCCCCGGCGAGGGAATTCGAATGCGTTTCCCGCGCCCGCCGCGGTGGTTCATGGACCCATGGGGGGCCCCATCGAAGGCCCCAGTGTTAGAATTCGTTGCGGTTTCTCTATCCCGCGCAGCGCTTCGTAGCCCCATGGGGTGTTCCACCGCAGGCCCCAGTGACTGCGCTCGCATTCGTGCATCCAACCACGTATAACGTCTCGCGGGCCCATGGGGATCCCGAGCTTTGACGATGCCTCTCCGGCGGAGTCGCAGAAGTCACGCGGTCGGGTCTCTCGCCAGGAAACTCGCTTAGAACGCAAATTTTGGCGCAGCGGGCGCATCCGTGATGAGATGCCGCCCAAGGGGATATGGATAGGCTCGTTCGCGCTTCTCCGGTGGTTCCTTGGCGGGGCTTCTCTTGGACATGAAGGCGCGCAGCGCGGTGGCCGCCTCTTCTGGCGACTGAGGTTCCAGGGGTCTTGCTTTCAAATTTTGGAATTTCGAATTTTCGCGTTGGAATTTCAAAATTTCCGGAATTTCGTTTTTCAAATTTCGGAATTTCCGGAATTTCGTTTCTCCAAATGTCGGAATTTCCGGAATTTCGTTTTGCCTATGAAAAAGCCAGCCGTTTTGAAATTTCGGAAGTTACGGAATTTCGTTTTACAAATTTCGGAATTTCCGGCATTTCGTTTTTCAAGTTTCGGAAATTCCGGAATTTCGTTTTTCAAATTTCGGAAGATTCCGAAATTTCGTTTTTGATCATTCGGGTTCTAGTACTCGAAAGCGTGATATATTCACGCGCAGTTGCGCGCGATCGCACTGCAGCCAGGCGCCGGCGGATGGGGGGTGCAGGGGGAACCTCGGTGGCGGAGGAGGCAGATAATGCAAGTGCGCCAGAGAGACCAGCCGGCGCTTTAGACAGCAGAGTGGCGAAGTCACGGAATTAAATGTAGGGGAATTGCGGGGCGCGCCAAACATGTCTCGCATTGTGCTTTTACAGGGCAGCGCAGCTCAGCGCGCCCGTTGCGACGATTGTTTCGTGGGCGGGGGGTGGGGGTTGATCGTTGAAGCAGAGGCCGCCCTACATCGCAGTTTTGGCATGGCGGCAGATTGACATCTCCGCGGGCGCCGTTTTGACTTCCAGGGCCCTTTTCGGAGGACGTTTGAGCAACTTGCAGAGTCCCGCGTTCCCCCGCGCCCTGCCCCCAATGCCTGCCCAGCCCATTCGCGCCCGCGCGCTGCGGGCCACTTTGCCGCGACATCGCAATTCGCATGTTCTGTTGCGCCTGGCTCGGCCAGCCCGAGGAAACACCGATGCGACCGCTCGCGCTTGCCCTCGGAACTTCGCCGAAACAGCTCGACCATTGACTCATGATATTCCGCGCGTTGCGCTCCTTGGGCCAGTGGCCGACCGAGTGAAACTTTCTCTCGTGGGTCATGCAAGTCGGGGGGGGAGCGCGCGTGAGGTCTCCGCGGCCGTGCATTCTTGTGCTCGGCGTCGTGTCCAGTCCGCGTTTTCCAGTCAGCGCGTTCAAACGAATCCGACGGTGGGGCGGGCCCCCAGCGTCCGTTTCGCTCCCCGTGACAGAGTCGCGCGGCTCAGGCTTGCCGCGCGCGCCCATGCCCATATCGTTGTTTCTAATGGCATGCAGGGCGTCCACGCCACACCCCTTTACACC
>CAUYUJ010016900.1:253325-257592 GCA_963575745.1 Prorocentrum cordatum
CGGGCCACGCGTTCCCCTAGTGGGTTTCGGAAGCTTTCGGGGAACACGGAGTCGGGCGAGCTATCGGACCAGGTGGGTTCCGAGCTTTCGGGCCGTCCTGGAGGACGTCTGGGAGGGCTCTTGGGCCGTCTTGGAGGCTTCTTAAGGGCGTTTTGGGCAGTCTAAGGCCATCTTGAGGCCATCTGGGGCCGTCTTAGGTGCATCTTGGGGCCATCTTCGCTGTCTTGTAGGGCTTCTTGGCCGTCTTGGAGGCGGCCATCTTGGCCGTCTTGGAGGACATCTTCGGTGTGTTCGGGGCCATCTTGGGCCGTCTTGGGCTCTTCTTGGGGCCCTCCTTAGGGCCTCTTGGGCTGTCATGGGGCCATCTTGGAGGCCTCTTGGGAGCTCTTGGGACGATGTTGGGGGCCTCTTGGGCTGTCTTGGGCCGTCGGAGAGCTGATAAGAAGAAAATGCCCAAATCCTTCAAACACCTAAGTAAAAGCACTGATGTTTGCCCTTTCGGGCCTTCCTGGAGGGCGTCTTGGAGGCCTTTTGGCAAGTCGTAGGCCATCTTGGAGCCATCTTGGGCCGTCTTGGGCCGTCTTGGAGGCTTCTTGGACGAAGTTGAAGGCATCTTGGACTCTCTCGGGCCGTCTTGGAAGCCATCTTGGACCATTTTTGGCGACTTGGACGCCATCTTGGGCCATCTCGGAGGCCATCTCGGACCAACGTGACCATCTTAGAGACCATCTTGAGCCGCCTTAGAGATTTTTGTTGCGGTCGTTGAGGTGGTTGCGGGGCCTTTCCAGGACCCCGGCGGGATCGGCCAAAGCCCCGGGGGGAGTTCTTTTGGAAAAGAACCAACACCAAACTCGAAAGGATCTAGCACGCCGGGCACCCTTGTTGCAAGCCAACAGGGTGCGGCGGATCGAAGACGCCTACGGCGAATCACCGCCGCCCCACCCCTTCTAGAATCGCCCATGTGGCCGAGCGATGTGACAAAAGCTCTGCCAAGGTATCGGGCCATGTGTTCCCCCAACCGTTGTGGAAACCCTTCGGGGAACACTTGGGGGAGGATGGCGGGGAAGATCAAGAGGAGGCGGAGAAGGAGGTGGAGGAGGTGGAGGAGGAGGAGGAGGAGGAGGAGGAGGAGGGGGCATCTTGGGAGCCTCTGGGGACACTCTTGGGGCCTCCTGGGAGCTTCCTGGGGGCCTCTTGGACCTTTGGGGGCTTCTCGGGGGCCTCTTTGGTCGTCATGGTGGGCTCCTGGCCCGTCTGACGCCGTCGGAAGCCGTCTTGGAGGCCTCTCTGGGCCGCCTTGTGGCCCTCTTGGGGTGCTCCAGGGCCGTCTTGGAGGCCATATTCGGCGCCTTGGAGGCCTCTTTGGTCGTCTTGGGAGCCTCTTGGAGCCGTCTTGGGGGCCTCTTGGGCCGTTCTGGGGCCATACTGGAGACCTCTTGGGCGATCTTTGGGGGCTCTTGGGCCGTCTCGGGCCGTCGGAAGGCCGAACAAAAAGCAAATGCCACAATCCTTCAAAAACTCTTAGGAATCAATGATTTTGGCCTTTTCGGGCGTTCCTGGAGGCCCTCTTGGAGGCCTCTTGGACCGTCTTGGGCCATCTCAGGGCCATCTTCGGCCGTCTTGGTGGGCTCCTGGCCCGTCTGACGCCGTCGGAAGCCGTTTTGGGGGCCCTCTCTGGGCCGACTTGGGGCCCTCTTGAAATGCTCCAGGGCCGTCTTGGAGGCCATCTAGGGCGTCTTAGAGGCCTTCTGGGCCGTCTTGGGGGCCTCTTGGGGCCGTCTTGGGGGCCTCTTGGGCCGTTCTGGGGCCATCTTGGAGGCCTCGTGGGCGATCTTGGGGAGATCTTTTGAGGCTCTTGGGCCGTCTCGGGCCGTCGGAAGGCCGAAAAGAAGCAAATGTCAACATCCTTCAAAATCCTAAAGAGCATCAATGATTTTGGCATCTCCTGGCCGTCCTGGAGGCCCTCTAGGAGGCATCTTGGGCCGTCTTGGGCTAGCTTAGAGCCATCTTCGGCCATCTTGGTGGGCTCCTGGCCCGTCTGACGCCGTCGGAAGGGGCCCTCTTGGGGTGCTCCAAGGCCGTCTTTGAGGCCATCTCGGGCGTCTTAGAGGCTTCTTGGGTCGTCTTTGTGCCCTCTTGGGGGCCTCTTCGGCCGTCCTGAGGTCATCTTTGAGGCCTCTTGGGCGCTCTGGGGGCGATCTTGGGGACCTCTTGGGCCGTCTTGGGTCGTCGGAAGGCCGAAAAGGAGCAAACGCCAAAATTCTTCAAAAGCCATGGGAAACTCAATGATTTTGACCTCTTCGGGCCGTCCTGGAGGACCCTGGAGGACCTCTTCGAGGCCTCTTGTGCCGTCTTGGAGGTCTCTTGGAGGCCTCTGGGGCCGTCTTGGGCCGTCTTAGGTATTTCTTGTGCGAGCTTGGAGGCATTCTGGACTCTCTTGGGCCGTCTTCGAGGCCATCCTGGACCATCTTGGGCGAACCTGGAGGCCATCTTGGCCATCTTGGAGGCCATCTTGGAGCCGTCTGGAGCCTAGAAAACCTTTGCAACCACCTGTTGTGCATCTCTGCTCGCCCTTCTGGGTGACCGGCGGGACGGGCCGAAGCCCCAGGGAGAGTTCTTTAGGAAAAAACCAAAAGCAAACCCGAAAGGGTCTAGCACGCGGGCACCCCTGAGGCAAGCACACAGGGGGTGGCGGATCTATTGGCCTTCGCTTCGGCCCATCCCGCCACCGTGCCTGGGTTGTGGGTTAGAGCTCTCAAGGATGCTTCTTGGGGTCTCCTCAGAGCGCTTTCGGGAGCTTGGGGACAGTTTCAGGGCCTCTTGGGAGCATCTTGGGGGCTTCTTGGAGGCCTCTTGGAGTCTTTTAGGGCCTCTTGGGGGGCCTCTTGGAGGCCTCTTGGGGGCGTCCTGTGGTCCCTTCGGGGCCGAAGGCTCGAAATGTCCGTTCGGGTCCCCCATCTGGGCCCCCGTCTTTGGGGCCTCTTGGGCCATCTTTGGCGCCTGATGGGCCGTCTTGGGGCCGTCTTGGGGCGTTTTGGGGCCCTCTTGGAGGAGGCCTCTTGGGACGTCTTGGGCCAATCTTGAGCGATCTTGGGGGGCCTCCAGGGCCGCCTGGGATCGTCGTGCCGCAAAAGGCGAGAACGCTCAAACCTTGAATGAGATTTGCCTCTTAGGGCCTTCCGTGGGGCCTCTTGATGCCTCCTGGGGCGTCCTGGCGGCCTCGTTGGACCGCCTGGAGGCCACCTGGAGCGTCTCGGGGCGATCTTTCGGCGAGCTGGGGCCCTCTTGGACCGTCTTGGGGGTCTCTTGGGGCCCTCTTGGCCAGTCTTGGGGCCCTCTGGGGCCCCCCAAAACTCACGCGCCATCACGGGGGGTAGCCCAGGGGAACCGCGGGAAGCCCTGGGAGATTCGGCAATTTCGGCTCCAGGCCCGTTCGAAACTCCTCGGGACTGAGGGCTGAGGCTCGGGGGATCGGGCAAAGGACCTGAGGACACGCCCACTCCGCCCAGAGGCACAGTGGCGGATCCCCATCCTCTCAACCCTGACTCTGTCCAGAGCATGTTGGTCCCTCCACTGATGACCTTAGTGTTTTTGTCAATCCGATTGTTGTCGATGTTTCAAGCTGGTGCTCCCGCTGCAGCGTGGGCCTCATTTTCGGACTGGCGCCCTGCCCCTGTCGTTCAGAATGGCGCTCTCGCCATCACGGGCCATTTTTCTGTATCCGAGTCCTTCGTCATCGATGTGGCTCCATTCGCATCCCCTCCGTCGCCTTCCCCTGGCCCTCCTGCTCCTCCCGCTCCTTCCACTCCAGCTCCTGCTGCTACTGTTGGTTCTCGTCCGCAGTCCTCGTCGTCCTCCTTCCTCATCTTCCTCATTTTCCTCTTGCTCATCTTCTTTCTTATCCGCCAATTCCTCCTTCGATGTACTACACAGCTCCTTTTTTTCGAATGCGTATCACATGATGTGATCCTCTTTCGAGTTTTTCAGGTCCGCTTTGACACGCGTCAGTGGATAGAGACATCACATCGCGGGAGGGGATGAGTGGGAGGGGTCGGATGCCAGATATGGCAAGAATGCACCTCGTCCTCCTCCCTCCTCCCTCCTCCTCCTCCTCCTCCTCCTCCTCCTCCTCCTCCTCCTCCTCCTCCTCCTCCTCCTCCTCCTCCTCCCCCTCCTCCTCCTCTCCTCTCCTCCTCCTCCTCCTCTTCCTCCTCTTCCTCCCTTCCTCCTCTTCCTCCGCTTCCTCCTCTCCTCCTCGCTCCTCCTC